>JAXIUT010064283.1:0-41062 GCA_035586675.1 Eurytoma californica
AAAATTTGCTGTGCGGTCGTACGGTCCCACGATTACGGGGATTTTTCCGTAAATTTTACTAGAAAAGTCTATCCGTGTAGAAATATGCACGTTTAATATTTTGCACACATATATATACAATTTGTATTAATTTAATCAAAACGTACGCTGAGAAAAATATTTTAGTAAAAATTACTATACTTGAAACTGATCACAGACTGACATTATGAAAAAAATTACCATACTTCATAGTAAAATTTATTATAAAGTATGGTAATTTCTTTGACAATCTCTATAGTAATTTTTACTAGATCATTTCTCTCAGTATATACAATATTTTTCGCGTATCTAACTCACTGAGAAGTTAACGTCAAAAATGTATGCAGAATATTTCCTCCGGGTATTCCGACGATGCACTAAAAATGTATCTTGTCGAAACGCTTTAAAAAGCATAAGATAACTCGGTATAAAGTGGACGCCCCGCGCGTTCCTACCATTCCACGCGCCTCATTCGAAAATCCGAGCGATTTGCGCGCATTCGAGCGGGGTGACTTCTCCGAAAAGCCTCGACGGCGGCGCCGAAAGAAAAAAAAAAGGCTCCGTCGTCCGCTATTAAGCTCGGGCGAGGTGCAATCGATAGCTTCCGGCGCTATATACGCGCGACTACAGCTGAATACTACATAATCTTCCGCCGGTCGGCCGCTAGACTACGCGCGGGGTCTTTGGCCTCTGACACTGTATGATGGATAACGCGCGTTTCCCCGTATATATACGCACCTCCCCCCACTGGCGCTTTTACCCCGTTTTCCCTCTCTTTCTCTCGCTCCTCGTCTTTTTTTCAGCCTTTATCCCCAGCGCCGCGCGACGCCCACGCGGCGCGTCCTCCTCCTTTCGTCGCGCGACGAAAATTGATGATTGTCAACTTTGCGGGCGAAATTTTGTTAGCGCTGGTGCGCGTGAGAGAGACAAGTCCGCGCTCGGGGCCGCGACCGGCGTGTCGCCTTCTCCTTATTTAACTTTTACGTTTACGTAAGCCCCGGGGCGCCGGCGAATGATAATTTTGCATTTACATAATAAAATGGTCGATGGAGAGAAAAATGAAGCACCGGTTTCGGCGAAAATCCAGATAAAACGACCGAGCTCCGGCTCCGATCAATTCGTTCGTGCGCTATGTATATGAAACGCTCCTATTTTTTCGACGACGTCAGTGTCTATTCGGATAATAATTGATGCTTCGTAAACACATCCGCGTGCAATCCAATTGCGGGGCGCCAGTAGTCCATTTATATTTAGCTAATTTGCTCCGATGCACCGTCGGTAATCAAATAATCAAATGCACTCATTACGCTTACGAATTGAAAGCTTTGCACTGTGCTCTATGTGGCCGTTGATTGCGGGCTTCGTTAATGTTCCAGGAAAAAAGGTAAAAACAAGCGACGCTCGACAAAAATTTCAGATTTAAAATGCAATTCAGCATCATCCGGTGCACGGTGCATCGATTCATTTTAAAAAACTGCTCCGATCTTCTACTGGTTTAATCACATCGATCTTACCCACTAAATTTGAATTAGTAAGATACTACTAAAAATTAGTAAAATGCTCTTAAATATAGTGAAATGTGTCCCACTAAATAATGATTAGTAGATAATTTTTAGTGTTTTTCACTATTTCAACTTTAGAGAGTAGTCTTTTTAATCGAGAGCGACTATGATTCCAGATACACTCGCGAATGAAACCGCGAATGAACCGATGAAAAATTGATACTGTCAAAACTTTTAACGACAAAACTCGAGTAGCAACAAAACATTAGCGTTCCACGAAAAATATAGAAACAAGCGACGCTCAAAAAAAAATTCAGATAAAAAGTGCAATTCAACATGATCCACTGCACGGCGCAGTGATTCAATCAGTGATAAAAAAACCGCTTCGATCTTCAACTGGTTTAATTACATCGATCCTATAGTGTATTATAATGGAGCGACTCCGCTTCCCGATACACTCGCGAAACGCTGAAAAATCGCTGCCGTCAAAACTTTCAACAACAAAACTCGCGCGAGTCTCTCCGGAGCGATAAACTCGTCCGTCGTAAAAAGAAGAAGAAACAATGTTTATATATTTACGAGCCAATCAATTAGGATAATTCACGAGTTTGTTTATGCTCGCGATAAAGATCGAGCGGCTCCCAGTGAAAAGCCGTGATAGACCGTCGTCCGCGCGGACACTTGACCGAGGGAAACGCGCGGGGCGTGTTATCGGTGGCAAGGGCCCGCCCGCAGGGACGTCGGTAGGGGGGCACATCGCCGCGAGGGCTTCCCCGCAACTCACAGAGTTCAGTAGCTACCTATAGAATCGGTGCCCGCCGAAGGGAGCGAGCTCGGAAAGTAACGGCACCGTCGGGAGGGAGAGAGAGAGAGAGAGAGAGAGAGCGGCGCGCGCTCGGCGTTCACGAAATAATCAATATATTTCGCGGCGAGTCGGTCTGTCCCCTCCCACACCCCCCCGGCGTAGTCGGCCGCGCGCCTCCTGCCCTGCGACAGATAACAGGTTGTCGCGAAAGCAGGAAGCGAGTAAAGCCAAGAGAGCCGTGCTGCTGCTGCTGCTGGCCGCGAGAGCCTCTCCCCCCTCCCTCCGCGCGCGCGCGCGCGCCGGTCGCGCACGCAACGAGACTGCACACACCTCTCCCGGCTGCACGCGTGCACCTCTATATACATACCTATATACGTTTCTCTCCGGAGCCATTTCGCTCTTATCGCGGGGGGGCCACCGACGCGCTCCTCTCCCCCTCGCACACTTACCACACGCACGTACATACGTACACGTACATACTTACGTACGTACGCCAGACATGCACACGCTCTATCTCCGTCTCTCTTTCGCTCGCTCGCTCCCCGCGCGTCGATAAAAAGGCAGTCGGAGCAAGAGAGCGAGCGCGCGCGCGCCAGGAATGCACGGGAGAAAGCGACGGGTGAAAGAGGGGAAGGGAATCGGAGAATGGAGGAGGCGAAGGATCTCGCCGTGAACGCGTCTCTCCCTCTCTCTCTCTCTCTTTCTCTCTCTCTCTCTCTCTCTCTCTTCACTTGGCCGCGACGAGGTATTATACGAGTACCTTGGGGTGCGCGCGCGGCGATTATCGATGCGCGGGGGGGGCACACACGCATAGCGGGATAGGTTAAAAAAGACTCGGGTGCCGCGTACTCACCCTGTGTCCGGACTCCTCGAGCCGCTGGCGCTTCGAGTGGGGCCCGTCCCCGTTGAAGGCCATCTCCTCGGCGATGGACAGCTCTGCCAGTTGGGTGAGAAGCGCGGCCCGCGCTCCTACTCTCGGCTACTCACGGACCCGGGCGTACGGCGGCGGCGGCTCTCCTCGCTCCGCTTGCCGAGAGCGGCGGCTCTCCGTGTGTGTGTGTGTGTGTCGCGCGGTATCGCGGCGCAGCCAGCAGCCGGACTCTCCTCCTTCACCGGCTCTCGACGCTGCCGCTGCTGATCCCCCGGCGCAGGCTCCCCTGGGACTCCCGCTGCTGCTGCTGGTGCCTCTCGGTGCTGCTCCCTGCTGGAGGTGCTGCTGCTGCTGCTGCTCCTGCTGGCGGTGGAGGTGCTGCTGCTGCTGCTGCCGTGACTCTGATTACAGGGGAGACGAGCGGGCCGAACGAGCGCGTGAGCGGCTTAGGGGAAACTGAATGAGAGAGGAGGAGAGCGGAGCGCTGGCGGCGGCGGCGGCAGCGGCGGCGGCGCGGGCACCGACCATGTGCCGGGCTGCAGCGGGAGCGAGAGGGCCAGACGAGAGCAGCGAGCGGGCCGCCCATTCGCCGAGCGCAGCGACGAGCCAACATGGCGCTGCGAGATGCGCGAGCGGCAGGCGTGCAGTGCCGGATCTTTCGACCTCATCATTTATATCTGTATCTTTGAGTTAGCCTTTCCTCGATGTATCGTAAACTGTTGAACAAAATATTCTTTGAATCCTAAACTTTAGAATTCCCTATATTAAATATCATAAGCCAATTGTACATATTACGTAATGTGATATATAAATTTCAATTTAAAAAATTTAGTCATTGTAATGACAAATGTACTTTTTATCAATATATTTCTTCTGTTACAGAATATATACATTAATATATATTCTAAGATTAGTTTTATTTACAAATATAAAGTTATTTTATAAAAGACAATTCAATGGTCACAATCATTATGAACATAACTTTATATATCGTAGTATTCGTACTACATACACAAACACACTAAATATAATCATTTTTAAATTTCGCGCGGGTTTTTTTAACCGCTTTTATATCGGCGACACGGCCTGTCCAATGTGAACTACGAACTCAGCCAGCGAATCACATCGCTGGATTCGAAATATGCGTATGTGTGAGGGTGCACGATTATGCCCCAGCCCCATGCTTCAAAGCGCATGCGTATCGTGACATAGCGGCCTAATTTCAAACAATGCATTTGTTTACCCGGAGTTGTTTCTATTACTGAAGATTAAAAAAGTGTTAAAAAAGGATCTAACTTTACAGATATGCCATTATATCCAAAAGTGTTCGGGAAGAAATGATCGAGACAGAGAAGAATGAAATATGCTCTTGTAAGTTATATATATATACTTTTAATATCTATGTTGGATAGCAAGACTTTAAAAACAGACAATTCAAGGTAATTTGTTCAAAGAACAGTATAGTATAATTATTTAAAAATAAAAATTGCAACGTAAACATTATTATATTGCATTTTTTTATTTTATTCTAGTGGTACAGAAACCTGTTCAAAGGAATTTAATGGACACTTCAATCGCAAGAATCATGGCAAACAGAACTCGTGTGCATTTAGTTCTGCTAGTCAGGGTGAGATTCTCGCCAGTGTATAGCAAGTGTGTAGCCTCTCCAAGTAGTTTGGAATATTAAATCATCCTTTTGCTCTGAAAAAGCCTGGTCATCAATGAGCCTTCAGTCACAGTTAAATTGTTGGAGTGCAGGATTCAGGTCAGCCAGCAAACTGATAAGTAGAGTTAGCTTTATAATATCAAGACATGAAGACAAGGCAGCTGAACTTCTGGTAGTTGGAAAAGTCTCCTTTTTTCGAGGTCATTCCAGGTAAGCTTGAAGGTAAAATAAATACACTTTAGAAATATTTTTATTTTCCATTGATATATTTACTGCTGCTACTTTTTTAAATTAGGACAGAATCAACTCTAATATGTAAATAACTAATATGTAAAAGTAAATGGTAAGAGGCTCAATTCTAGTGAGTGGCTCTAATTAAGAGGCTCAACTTGCAGAAATCTTTTCAACCTTCTCGATTTTGTTCTACAATAGAAGAAAAAAACTAAGATGTACAGGTTTGAAGTACAAAGTCAAAACCCACTCCAAATTTTTGTCTTTGATAAAACATTGGTCATTGATTAACTTCATTGATTTCACGCACTTCATATTTCTATAACATGAAAAATTTGGAATCATCCATCTAAAATGAAAAGGAGGATGTACTTTATTTCCTCATAATTGTCGGGCATTTCATTATCATTCAAGCTTTCAAAAGACAATTCAGGTGACGAACAGTCCTTATTCTTCAGATGACACATAGTGACCCATGTTATAAATGCATACAAAAAGATTTATTTCCTTAAAGGGGTATCATCTCCAAGTCTTGTCCTCAGAAATGATTCTTTTATCTACTGACGCATCAGTTTTTTACTTTACGCAAAGGTAAAGTGAGTATAAGTATAACTAACGATTGGTAACGAATATATGACGCTTGTGTCAGCTTATGTTCATTGGTATAACTATAAACTGTCAAATGCCACTGGTTGTATTTTGCATTCTACGCAACTGACTCAGTCTACTCGAATTCTATATATACTGAGCTTATCATCAATTAATTATTATTTATTATACAAATTCGATATTTTGTTTACGTTTTTATTTGTGTCTTTCTCAAATATTTTGCTTTGAAAAAATCAGCCTGGACGGCCAATATAGACACCTGGCAATTGCCAAGTTGCCAACGACCGGTTTGTCCGTGGCATTGCCAAAATGCCAATTGCCAAGAGTCTCAACTCTCAAGTGACGATATGACCGTCACTTGGTCACATGTTCGGACCGCCTAAATTATAAAATCTTCGATTTTTGAAATGTAAAAAGATATGGTCTTTTTTAGAACGAGTTTTGGCATATAATGGCCATAAACAAATTGTGCATGGAATACGAAGGCAAGAATAGGAATGGCAAATGGTAATGAAGAAAAATTATATTGTTTTTATATCTATACGTACGTGGAATAAGGCCTACTATCTGTGGATTCTGTCACCTGGACTTGGACTTGATGTTGATGCAGTTATCGCAGAAGAGATGAGTGTATATGTAATACCAGAGATGTAGACTCTGGTAATACTCATCTCTGGTTATAGTGCAGTTAAAGGTGAAAAAAGAGAATTTTAGGATGGTACTCAATACTGATTACTGCCTCAGTCGGCAGTCCTCTGGTCCTCTGTCCTCAGACAATTGACGTCAAAGCAAGTTTATTTACGTCACACAAGTGGGAGTAATTCAGTAATGATAATATCGTAATGTAAATGTAATGGGCAACGTATTATCATATCCGCAAAGATTTACAGTCAAAAAATGAAAAAAAGGCCCAGCAAGTTCAGGTTGTCCATTAGTTGTCCATTTGTTATCCAAATAGCCAATGGTTGTCAAATAGATGGCAAAAAGTCTGCAACTACGGTGAACTTGTGTTAGCTGGGCGGAAGCACGGTTCAATGATCGACAAATAGTGCGCTGTTGGAGGTATCTTTCGAGAAGCAGGGAGGCTATACGCTACTATACGTTGGGTTATGCACACGGTTGTTGCGCATCGCGCGGCGCAAATAAACGGAGTCCCGCTGAATCAATGCGACGCGAGATAAACAATCGTCGGGAATAAAGGTGCATGTGAGGTGAGCGAGTGCAATCGCGCGGTTTCGCCAAACCTCGGCGCTTGACTCCCGGCCAAGCGTTCCCCGCGACGCCCGCAGCAGTCACACGACACCCGCGATGCTCCGACTCGCACTCTAGCCTGCGCACGCTCCTTTGTTAAGTGCGCCAGAAACCGGAGCAGCAGCCTCTAGGAGACGCGGAGGACCGTTTTCTTGGTAGCGCGAGGACCAGCCAGCCCATCGAGATGATGGAGGAGGAGGAGGTGAAGTCGCTGCAGTTGATCAACTTGCCCGATATCGTCCTAGAGACGATTCTTTCCAACCTTACGTACGATGAAATTGCCAAAAATCGAATTGTAAGATGCCCTTGTTCGTTGTTTAGTTATTTATGTTGTTATTTGCGTATCGCAATTCAAGACTTAACAAATGTACATGCTAAATTTTCAGATATGCAAGACGTTTGATCACATATGTAAGAAGTTACTCAATCGAGGATTCAACTTGATGGAGAAGTATCATGCGCAGTGCCTACGAGCCGTAAAGAGTCAACTGCCACGCAGAGAGTCCGAGAGAAGGAGTCATCCTCTTGCAAGACATTGTGATATATTAACAGCTATAGAAACAAGAATTTCTATGTTGTCCATGACATTTACAAAATATGTAGATCTAAATCTCTGTTGTTTCATACCTGGAAAGGTAAGTCGTTAAAAAAATTGGCGATATTCTTTTGACAGTGTTGCAAGGAACTATTTGTTGTTTTGTTTCAGGTAATCGATGAAATATTTAGAGTTTTACACCTCATAAGAATTTCTAAAACACCACCAAGAACTCTAGAGATTCTTCAAGAATTGCGAGACATCAGTAGTATGGCAATGGAACATTTTGATGAAAAGATTTTACCAGATTTTAAACACAGCATTTGCAGTTCTGTGGTTGCCAATGTAAGTTCATATGGAAGCTTGATGATGTCGCATCACAATTCTCATTCAAAAGATACACCAATGCCACCCAATTTCACTCCAGACAGACTTAACAGAACATTTAAAAAAATTTATAGTCGCACAAAGAAAAATAAAATGACAGTGCTTTGTGTTAAAGGACAGATGGGTAAAATGAAATTAAGAATGAATAGGCAATCTTTTCAGATGAAATTGCAGAGCTTGAAATTACAGGAACATGCAAAAAAAATTCAAGATCAAGATACTCAATTAGCTGAGATGAGAAAACATTTAGAAGAGTGGGAACAAAAGTTAGGGGATATGACAGCAGAATTAAGTAGAGCCACGGAAGAAATACAAAAACCAGACTCTTTAGATAGTTGTAAACTTAAAATTATGGATATTTCTGGCTCTTGCGAATCTAGCTTGCTGAAAACAAAAGAACTACAAGCGAAAAAACGCAAACTTATTGTAGAAAGAAAATCTTCTAGTGATGCTCAAGATGTCAAGTTCAAAAAATTTATGTCAGAACTTCTTGCAGATAATACTTTAGAAGAGTAGCTTCTCCTTAAATATAAATAGTCGTCAGTTTTTCATACTTGTTTGCTAATTTAATGTCATTTAAATACTCAAACATTTTCAAATTTAATCAATAGTCAAGCAAATTAGGTTTAAATTATCGTAGTCAATTTTTGGTTGAGGAAACTTAACAAAATTTAAAACATATCTTTAAATAATTTTAAATGGTTTAATTAAGATTCATTTTTATGATACAGAAGATCTACAGATAATTTTTTTTCTGTTATTTCATATTGTGATAATCATTAAGAACTATCTTACGTCGAAAGCTTTGTTTTCAACATCTTTTAAGCGCGACCGCCCAAATTAATGATCTTTTATTTTTTTCCCGAATGAAAACCAAAAACTGAACGTAATTGAAATCTCTGGAAGGTTATCAGGGAAAAACGTGCACAAATACAACTATAAATATCTATAATAACTTTTTTTCCTACTATCAATTGTAATACATATTTTATCCTCTTGGAGCGGTCGTGTCTAAATAAAGCTGATGGGAGAGCTTTAACAGGACTGAAATTTATATAATTAAGAAATATTAGTAAGCAATGATTAGTTACATAAGATAAAACATTTAAAAGTGTATATGAATAAACTTACATTTATGTAAATAAGTATCAAAATTTTTGTAAAATACATTAAGCTACATAAATTCAATAATTAATAGCTAGATTAAAAATTTGAGTGATTGTAATAAATCTAATTGCGTGGGATAAATTTGTTATCTATTTCATGAATTTTTGAAAAATGCTTTTTTGCCTTTCATTCACTACTGACATTGTTGTAATTTCCTGTCTGTTAGCTTAGAAAATATAATACATATTTCTTTGTCATTAAATAGTAAACGATTTAAAATTTAGAAAATGCGTTTCAATAATCGTAGTTTTAATAAGTTCCATTGCTTCTTTTGTTTTAAATATTAAAAAAAAAATATGAGAGCTGTTTTAAGTCATATTTTTTTAGGTAGTTACACTTAGTAGATCTAGCTAGACATTGATTCCTGTTCAATGACACTGTAATAAATGTACAATATCTGTGTAGTAGCGATATTACGAATCTAAGTTATTTGATGAATTGAAAGAAACTTTACCTATTGGCAGTATCATATTAATACCAATTTTGTTACTAATAAACTTCAAGTTATCGAAACAAAATTCTTTTTTTTGACTTGTCAAAAAAGTCTAGAGATGATAAAATATTGCAAATAGTAAAATATTATTTTCAATTTGAGCCTAATATTAACCTTTGTTAAAGTTATTACATAATATATATATCTAAAAAATTGTTAAAAGTTATTTTCTAATAATTGAAATCTAAAAATTGAAATCATCAAATGACTTGCACTATCGGAGTGAGCCAAGTTCAAAGCAGGTGACTCAAATGTAAATTACCACCCTACAGCGATTACAACTTTATATCATTTAATTCAACAAAATAAACTCACTGTTTAGTTAAAATCTACAACTTTTTTCTTCGCATCCTCCAATTTCTCTTTCAAAATACTGCGAATTTCCTCTTCGTTGTTGTCTGAAACATAAACACAATCTAAACTTTATAAACCGATTGCTATGCAAATTAAAACGCATTATCAAAACAACATTACCAAGCAAAAATTACTTACTTCGTACTCTCAAGCTCGACATCAGCATAAAGAACAATAAAAAAAAAGGAGCACACGAAAGTTCTTATCGTCACTTTCGTAAGTGATCTACAAACCTCGATAAAAAAAATGACCCTCACCATCGTTAACGTCAGCATAATCCAATATCAGCTGAATCGCGCGCTCGCAAGAATCCGGCACGCACTCGCAGCATTCCCGGCCGCAATCGCACGAATTCTGCCGCTCGCACTCCTGGAGGAAAAAAATCGATCAGCTGTAGATGATCGCAAAACCGGCTACATGCATTTTTAAGCGTATAATACCGGGCTTCCTTTAGGAAGGCCTTACCGATTCCTGGGATGTGGGATAATCGACGGAGGAGAGATCGGCGGCTGGCTGCTCGTCGACGAGCTGCTCGCTCGGCATCTTCAGGATCTCGTCGTAGATGCTCGCGTGGGCGGCGGCCAGGTAGCTGCGCTGCCTCTCGCGGATCCTCGCCCTCGTCGCCTCCCTCTCGACCTCAGGCAGCACGAAATTGTAGATCATGTCGGCCAGCAGGCCCTCCTCGTTTATTCCCTGCGCGCTGATGGCATAATAATACGTGAATTGTTAATCTGCTGTTAGTAGGGGTAAACCACCCTTTTTAAAACGATATGCTTATACCCTCTAAAGTTGAACAAGTGAAATTTCACTTAAATAAGTGAATAGTCACTTATTTAACGTTAAATATCTTCCAACGTGGAAGACTTTTCACTTAGAATAAGTGAATATTCACTTAGAATAATTAACTTATTTAAGTGAAATTTCACTCATTCAACTTTAGACGGTAGAGATAGAATAAATGTGTGAAGCACTTGAAATAGAGCTTTTGTTTACCAAAGAATATGCTTATTATATAAGTAGAAGAAATGTTATTCTTTCCATTATATTTCTTAGTTATAAATAGATCTGTTTTATAAATCATAGTAAATGATTCGAGCTGTCATAATTACTATTTCTATCAATAATAGTGTTACTTTACCTTTACCTTTAAAGATATAGAAGATTTAATCATACCTAAGAGCTTTAACTAGCTCGCTGAATGGTATATTTTATTTAATAGATCGAGAAAATCAATTACTTATAAGATCTCGATAATGCATATACTTTTTGGGTCACATTAGTCTACGTTTTACAAAATAATATTTTAATAAAAAAAAAGCAATTAACATTTATAAAGTGCATAAATGCACTTATTTAATGCATGCACTGCATTGATTTGATATGACACAAATTGCTTTCACAAATGAAAATTTTACATTTTTAAGACAAATTTAAAAAATATAAATCATGTGTGCAAAATATTTCTGAAGTATTGTGAAAATAAAGATAAAAAGTAAAAAATACACGTGTTTTGCGTATTTCTTATTTTTAATTCCTTTACATTCGTCTGATAGGATATCGAAAAATAATCGACACTTTCTTTTTCTTTGTTGAATTCAATGTTTATTTACAAAGATGTGGCAAGCAAAGATTGAGTGAATTGAATTCGTAGCTATTGATATTTTTGTTATAATAATTAAATTGAAAAAAGAAAAATACTTGTTGGTTATTTCTATTTAACATTCTATCCGATGAATCTAATGGAATTTTTCGTATGCATATTCACAATTAACCCACTTATACCTTACACATTATTATATTCTATCTAAATTACAAAAATTAAACTCATAATGCGTGAAAAATGGCATTTTACACAGTTACTGTAAGTTTAAAAAATTGAACAGATTTTCGACTGTGTTTAAACTTTAGTGAGGGATATTGATTGATAGAAAAAAGGCGGTATCAAAAGCACGTAAGACACTCGATCATACCAATATTCGCAGACCTATATAGATGTTAAATACATGTAAGAAGAAGTCAATATAATAAAGAAACAAATTTTTTAGAAACAAAAAACTTAGAGAAAATGACAAAAAAAGTAAAAACTCACTTCTGTTCCACGGCCCTAGCGACCTCGTCTGTCTTCTCGGCGAGTTCCTTCACGTACTTCACAGCCTCCTGCTCCGAGGTCCACTCCACCCCTTCCTTCACGATGTCCTCCAGGTACGTCTCCGCGGACTCCTGGTTGATTTTCAGGATGCGCCTGTACATCTCGTCGAGCTCCCGGCGGCGGTTGATCTCGAGCTGCTCCCTGCCCGCTCGGGCGATGTCCTTTTCCACGCACTCCCGCTCGGCCAGCAACGCCATGGCGTGGGCTTTTTTCTCGCCCTCGAGCCTGCTCAGCTCCTACGGACGAAATTATTGGAGTGTTGAAAAATTTAGACTTTTTTTCATCACGTCTGTGACTGTTGCCTGCGTCGAGTTGAGCATTTTTCGACTTCAGTGGAATTCAAGAGGTTTTCACAACGGCTTAAAATTTTCAAAAGATACTTATACGACGATACAAAAGTTCTCGAAAAATTTACGATAATGACGTGGTAAAAATTGCTCGAAAAAACGTATTCATGGGACGCTTTACGGCTCTGGAAATGTTTACTGGAAAATCGCTGTTATTTTTATCTAAAATCTGGACGGTTGAGTTTTAAGTAGAAATAATTATGAAAAGCTTGAAAAATAAGTTACGAGATTTCCCAGAAAAATTGTAAAGCTGTTCCTGTGCAAATTACACGGAGCTTTTTATATAAAATTTTCTATTCCCTCGATCATGTTTTCTCGCATAATTTTTACGAGAAAATTACCTCAGAGTAAACGTGAATAATTTTCGCAAAATAGTAAATTAAAGCATGGGATTTAAAAAAAGTTGCTAATTCTTTGAATAAAAGAAAATAATACTTTTGCATATTTCTTAAGTCTATGAAATTTGTAGTTATAATAACTATCTTACGTCAGTTAAGTACGTTAACATCTTGGATATTGTTTTTCCCTCCAAAGCATCGATTATCTCGTTTATTCTAGCCTCTTGTAACATATTTTGTTCTTGCTCCTGTTGCAACCGTTTCATTCGCTTGTGTTCTCTCTCGGACATTTCGAGAATTCGAATTGCTTGCAACTCCTCGATCAATTCACGATATCTATTTCTTCCTTCCATCATCTGTATGGTAATTGTTAAATAGATTAGAAAAAAATTGCGTGCAACGTAATGGTTTTGTATAATTTCAATAATAATTTATTTAAAAATATTCAGATAGTCAATTATTCTTAAAGAAAATTCAAGAATTATTTAGTGGAATTTTATAAAAAAAGGATTTAACCGTATAATAGTGAACTTTACTTGCGACATCATCTGCATGAGCATATAAAAGTTCTAGAGTAATAACGCACGATAGTATTAGGGATAGTAATCACTAATACTGTTGTGATAAAAAGCCTTTTTTTCAATAAATTGTATATTAAATATAGATTTAAAAATCATATAGATTGCTCGAAGAGTTACTCATGTAGTAATGTAACTTTTATAAAGAGCGCAAATTATATCTATATACAAAATTAAAAATCAACTATCTGACATATCTATGCCATCTAAAAATTAAATCTCATTAAATTTTTACTGCAACAAAAAGAAAAAAAAATTGTAACTTTAAAACGACTTTGGATTAATTGATTTGATTAATTTTGATCTATGAGTAGCAAGAGTAGTAAAATAGCGGAGTAACAAGACTACATCAACTATATTCTGCACTTATCCCTGCTGAAAAAAGCCGATTGAACAAGATTAAAACATAATTGATTTGAAATTTGAATCATGATTATACCAACATTCATTTTGATTGACGCCGTATTAAAATCGATGTAAGTAGATTAAGAATGATAAAATTTTAATTTCATAATAGCAATAATAATCGCTACCGTAATTACGTTTAATCGCATTTAAGCGACTCCCATAATTTTAATACAATACTAATCGAAACAAAATGCACGTATCAACGTGTACTAAGAAATACATTTCAAACAAGCTAAATTAAAATCGCTTTCAATCGGCACTCCAAACAGGGAAAAAGGGAATCGGTCGAATTTTTAATAAGCTCTTAATGAGCTCCACCGACGGAGATCGCGTCACCTTGCACTGAATGGCCCTGCCCTCGACGAGCCGCGCCAACAAGCTGGCCGCGGCGTCGCGCTCGGCCTTCTCCTGGAAGTTCTCGTCGGGCGTGCGCCTCGGCGTGGGCGGCATGGGCCGCAGCTTGATCTTGCGCTTCGTGAGCTCGGTGCCGTCCGACGACACCATATCCGCCTTGGCCTGCTCCACGGACTTGTGCAGCGCTATCAGCCTCTTCTCGTTGCGCCGCTGCACCTTCGGGCAGATGGGCAGCAATGACTTCCTCGCGCCGTACAGGCTCGGGCTCTGCTGCGTTTTCAAGCCGCCGAACAGCCAGCTTCCTATGAGCTCTTGCTTGTTACCTGTTTCGGAGCAGATTAAATCGTTTATATTTGTATTACTTTAAGATACTCGGTTAGGAATGTTGCGTTTTGTATATTTCGATGTAAAATTACGTAAAATTTTTGTTTAATTTATACTAGTTTTTGTGTTCTCAATAATATAATGAATATTTTTAAAATACACTTTTTTGTGAACTTACGCATTATACACAAAATTCTATTGAATCAGAAAAAATTTTTACTAAATATTTGTGTAGCATGCTGGAGCAATTAAAATAAAACGCAATCTTTGTATAGTTTAATAATTAGTGCACAAATATCGTAGTTTGTTACTGCTTGTTCAATTAAAATCACAAAATAAATGTTTAGAATTAAACCAATTTTTAACAGTGTATGGACCTATTTAACGAATAAAAGAAACGTGGAAAATCGAGGTCGAGAAAAGTGCTCTGTTTTCCTCGTCAAAATGCATATTTCCTCTTAATTTACCAAAATAGCTTTAGCTTGAAACATAGATTCGAAAAGTAATATTTTTGCTTTAATTAAAAAAATATTCACAAATAAAAGAAATGTGGAAAGTCGAGGTCGAAAAAAGTGCTCTCTTTTCCTCGTCAAAATGTACATTTCCCCTTAATTTACCAAAATAGCTTTAGCTTAGAAAAATAGATTCGAAAAGTAATATTTTTGCTTTTGTTAAAAAAATTTAGCGTGTAATATCGAATAAAAAACAATTCAGAGTCGATTGAGGTATTTCAAATCGTTAAACGACTTAATGCCGTTGTAAAATACCTCATGATTACGAACGCACTGAACACTTTACCCTCATTAAAAATAGTGCTTGTACATGCGTTAGTGTAAGTAGAGAGTTCGTGAAGTGCATTTCGTCGCCCCTAACGACAAAATTCACCTTTCAATTTACCGGTGAAGACTAGCATGTTTTACAAGGTACAGCGAGAAAAAAAAACATGTAAAGGTATATTTCGTGAGATTCCTGTACGAAAAAATCGTATTCGTAAGATTCTCAACGGAATTTTGAACAAAAAAAGTGGTAAAAACTCCACTATGCTTTTCTTGGCAGTAATACTTCCAAATGCCCGAAAATATTTTTGAATGATATATTATTAATGTGCCAGATTTCATTACAAAATACACCTTTCTTCCTTAACAAAAAATGAAACGTGTTTGTTTTTCGTTGGGGCCGACGATTTTTCCGCGACTAAAGTTCGGTTTACAAATCATACGCTCATGTAAAAAGCAAGTTTAAACAGTTGATTTACACCCATCAGAAATACAGTTAACAGTTCATCCTCACACATCGAAAGCAAAATATCAACACTACCGTCATCGACGCTTTCCGGCAGATTTTTCAGGACTTCGGTGCAGTCGTAGCGCGGCTTCGGGTCGCGGTACTCGCCGCTCGCCACCCTCCTGTTGTACTTGGGCCGGCAGTCGCGCCACGGCCTCGCCTTTCCACTCCTGTACCTCTGCGCCAACTTCCTCAGCTCCCTCGAGAATTTCCGCTTGATGCCCGTGATCTCGCGCTGCTTGCGCTTGTCCAGCTTCTCGTCGAGCTTCCTGAACCTCTCCTCCGTCCGCTTTCGCCGCTCGTACTCCTTCGACTGCATCAGCTGCTCCGCCAGCTCCATCCGCAGGTTCATTATAAACTGTATCTCCTGCAAAAAAGCATGTTTTTTTATTGTATAATCATTGGGAGTATGCGGAATTACGTGTGGATATAAGGACATCCGAAGAAAGAAAATTTCTTACATCCAAGTAAACACGTGGATATACGTAGATATTGAATGAGAATTTCTTTATTTAGCTGTCGTTATATCCACGTAAATTATTAAGTTTAATAAGTGAAATTTTACTTAGATAAATAATTATTTATTATACGTCAAAATTTTCCCATGTTATGCAATGCGTAGTATAAGTGGAAGATATTTCATATTAAATAAGTGACTATTCACTTATTAATGAACTTTTTATATACTAATAAAAAAACTTTTATTCCGTGTAAAGTAAGTTGAGCAAGCGCGTATAAACTTAAAAATACGATTAAAAAGAATGTTTAATCTGACAAATGTCAAATTCAAGCCTTATTGCTTTTTTGATACGTGTTTGCATAACTTTTAGTTTCCGTGAAATATATATTCTCTTAAAGGATTTTGGACAAGATAATCATACAGAAAAGTATCTGCACCATTGCTCCTCTTCTTGCGAGAGTTTTCTTATAAAATTAGCAACTTTAAATGATCAATTAAGCCCTTCTTTGCCATTATTAGTTTTTTAATTTCTTTTCAAATTAATTTCCTTCCAAAAAATTATGCTTTGTTATTCTATTTTTAATTGTGCGGACATTGCCCGATTAACATTCAATAAATACAATTGTCACGGTGATCTCTTGCAAACTTTTCAAGAAAATTCTCAGTGTGCAGATGTTTGGATTCTGCAAATAAGCTTACGGCGTCGCGGTACTCCCATTCGTCCCTCTCGAGGTCGATGATCATGTCCTTCCGAGACTTTATGTTCGCCGGGGTGTCCATCGGCGGCATTATGCGCTCCCAAGCTCGGCGCATCCGCCGCCTGTTTATCACCTCCAGCTCGTGCATACCGGCCGGTAATCCGTGGCCCCATGTCAGGAACGCCAAAGTTAGTACTTCTGGATTCTGGCCTGATTGAATAATTAATAATTAATTTTACGCGTTGCATTATTTTTTTAATTTCAGCAAGAATAGATTGAAGAATCAAGAAACTTTCTAAATGTAGAATAAAGGGTGAAAAGTCAATATTTCTGTATTGTAGCCCAAATGAACGCAATTAAAGTGATTTAACGCTTTAATCTTTTGTGCTATTTATGTACTTGTTAGTAATATTTTAAAAACGCATTAATTTAATGTTTTTACTAAAACATTGTGTAATGTAAAATAAATTGATCGAGGTTACAGACTTGATTCATAGGTTGAATTAAATTTGAATAGTTCAATCTTTAAAGCAATCAAGAAAACTGCAATTGAGAGAATAACAAGTTTTTTTTACACAAAAAGACATTAACTAAAAATTTCATGTAAAAAAAATGTTTAAGATACTTATAAAGGATTATCGATTAAGAATTTTTCAAATTTAAGGATTTTTTAATGGACATCAGAGTTAATACTTCTGCATTGTGTCCTGAATGAATAATTAACATACATCATACATTTTTCCTTTAAATTTTGAATAAGAAAGAAGATTGACGAGTCATTAGACCCTATAGAAGAGTAAAAAAAAAGAGAGTCAATCATAATTTCGAATGGCTCACTTTAGGTGACTTTTACGAGCCTTCCCCACCTGCTGGCACTGTGTACATGGGCTCCCATGGTACCGTCTGCGATTCGCTCTCCCTGTAGTCGGTCTGCACGCCTTTATTTTTCAGCCGCTGGCACAAGTGCTTCGCGTCGTAGTACTTGTGGTAGACGTTCCGGACCGCCCCGTTCAGGATGCTCCCCTCCAAGTGGCTGGACAATCGGTTGCTCGTTTTCTTTTGCTTGGCCGAATTGAGCGACAATTTGCTCGGGGTAATAGCCAGAAAATTTTCGTCGACGCCGGAGAGACTGAAGTCCTTCACCGCTGTCGTGCTGCTGCGCTCAAAAGGAAAAAATTCGCTAAAGTATGTTTGACGATTGATCGACAATTGATCGATATAATTAGAGTTTGTTCAAGCTGTGCTTGCGGAAAAATCGAAATTCGATCTTAGATCTCAAAAACTTTGTTAATATAAAAAAAAGTAGCATTGTTACTGTTTGGTTTTAAAAAATTACTAACTTTACGAGATTTTAATACATAGAGGGTACCCAGCTGAAAAAATCAAATGATTATCAAATGATAATCATGTGTTATTTTCTTAGGAAAATTTTTTATAAAAATTTCTTTTGAGCATCACATAATTATCATATGATGTCTTTTAGCAGGGTAGACGTCACTTAACAAATTTTAACGAATTTGTTTATTTATTATAGAAAGTTTTAAGACATAAATTGGGATTTTGATTTTTTAACAACAAACGTGAAATAAAAAAACGTGAAATAATCAAATAAAAAATGTTGTAAATGTAATAATAAATAATAAAAAATTAGAAAATATGTAATATACATTAATATATTAAACTTAAACAGCTATTTCATATTTTTTATTATTTAAGAATCAATTTTAATCACATCTGTCTTATATCATATATGTGAGATCTCACTTAATAAACATTTCAGAAACGTCAAATGAAGTTTTTGTTTATGAAGATATATCAAGCAGATTAAATAACAATACCTAATAAGTAATACAGTATGGCATTGTAAATCTATTTTAAAATAAACGTTGTATTTAAAAAACTACTTGTTTTAAAAAATTAAATGAGCAGTTCGTTCTCCTTCTGCTCAATTAAGATGTCTCTTAAAAGTATCATATATACAAGATCTCGTGAGATTTAACGTGAGATTTCACATTTAACGAGATATCATATAATATTTTCCCGTGAGAAGACATAAATTTGGAATTCGTTTCTTTTTCACCCTTAACATTGAGCACACTTACTCTACTTGGCGGAACAAGTTTTCCTTATTCTCGTTCTCCATGCTTTCCGAAAATTCCTCATTGAAGTTCTGAGACTGCCAAACGAACATAAAACTCAATTATTTTTCTTTCTACGAACTTTCGGACTATACTTTGATTTCAATGGAAAACTTACGATAGCGCAAACCTTAAGGCCAGCCATTGCTTATTACAGAGCGGAAAATCTAGTCTGATCCGAAAGTCAACTTGGTTAGAAAGCTCCACATGCCGTACCGTTTGTCAACAATTTTAATCGCCGGGAAGTTGCGCGCTCAAAACAATCGACGTCTAATTTCTTTATTACAATACAAAAATACAAAAAAAATCGACAATGTAACAAAAGGTAGGCAAAAACGACAAACGTAAAGTAACAAAGTTGACGGATAGTGAGACTGTTTTGGAAGCTCGACGTAGCTCACTAAACTGGTGCATTTAATTATTGATCAAACTGGGGTTATTGAGTGCAACCCGAGAATGACGGTATCCAGGTGTGCGCGGAGATCGAGTGATAATAAAATAGACGAGGATCTCAGAAGAGCGGTGGTATAATTTATTGTTTGTACATTTTACATTTCATTGTCTCTTATATTTTTGTTTCCCTTTACACTTTTACTTGTTTGACTGCACGAATTTCGAAATGAACCAACATCGAATAGACAGACTTTCGTAACAAATTCTTCGAATGAACAAAGTTTTTTAAACACCACCATATTCACGCGCTATTGTCATGTACATACTCTTATATATGTCTATATTTTTTTTTCATATCCATTTACTTGTTTATATTATTACATTATACCTGTGTAACTTTCCTTATAAAATTTACTTTCAGTGATAAACGATGATGATTTTATAGTCGTATATTTATTTTTAAAAACAAATCACATCAAATTTAAACGAATTTAAATGAATATTTAAAATCTATATTTGTATTTTTATCGTCTAAAAGTTGATGCGTGTGAGAAGCTCGTTTAAACTTTGCGTATTCTGTATCAAATATTTACGATATTTTTCAATGAATATTATGATTCATGATCAAAATTATTAAGCAACAAAGTAAAGAGAAAATTTTTTGAAATAATAAAAAAGCAAATTTTGAATGTATAGTTAACATTAAAATGTCAATGGAATGTTTCGTCTTACTACACAGATATAAACTACCCATTTAACATCGTTCATTCATTGACGCATACAATTCATTTTTTAGTTTACTTTAATAACTGCATTTATACTAAGAAAGTTTCTTTTTAGATTCGGCGTGACTCGTAATATCCACTCCCAGTCGCACCCAGGTGCTGAGGCCAACTTTGCGTTTTGGAAATGTCCTTACAGGACTGCCCGGCGGGCATGTCCTCAGGACAGGCGCACTTAAGTTGCATTCTGTACACCGTCATCTGACCCAGTGCAATTCTCGAATTCTCCTTGTCCATAGCTTCTTGGTAGGACTGGTAATTAACACCGCGAGCCGATAAACATCTACTAACGATTGTCTCTTTCTCCTCGGGCGGGAGGTCCTTGCCCGCCTTGATTTCGGCTTTCTTTATGCACTCCAGATCCTTCGAGATGAGCACGAAAGGCGTCGTGGAAGGCGGCAGCCAGTAAGTAGAAAAAACTAGATCTACCCCGCGCTTCTTTTCCGTCTTCAGCGAAGGAAGTAGAATACCGGTCGGTGGCTGCTTCTCTATCCCTATTGGCTGGAAGGAATTTTGTTCTCTCTTAAATCGCCTATAATGCATCTTTGCCGAGAAATCTCTGATCATCTTTGAAATCGGATTGTACATTTTCTTGACTGCGTTTCTTTTATTGAGTTGCTTGAACTTGCTCTTTACTCTCTGGGAGTTATTTTCATTCTCGCTTTCATCAAAAATTTTGTCGCTCGCTTCAGCGTCTCGTTTTCTCCGGTCATCAAGCGCCTCGGCGTCCTTGATGTTATCAACGAAATCAATATCGGGAATATTCATGTAGTCGGAGCTGTCTTCAACGTTGTTTGATCTATTAAAAGTCAACGAAGAATAATAGTTGTTCTGCTTGCTCTGCCCGTTGGTATAATCCATACTAGGATCCAACTGATTCTCCACATCGTTAGTGTCGTTATTGATGTACCTAATATTAGCCTTCTCGCTCCTTTGAAGGCGAATTTCGTTCAATTGACGAGACGCTATCAGCCGGTCGTCTTCGTCTTCGTACGCGTCGTCGTAAGAGTCGTCGGGTTGTCCATTTTCCTTAGACTTTTCGTTCTCCCAGTTCTCTTTCCAGTCATTTTCACTTTCATTGTTACCGTTCAATTCGTCCAAATAATTCTCAGCCTGTTGCTCGGCAGGAGCGTTGCTGTACTTGAAAGTTTTTTTAGGATAGTATCCTTCTGCTTCTGTAAAGTCGTCAGTCTCGACGTTTTTGTGTTGAATGTTCACTTTGTGTTTTCTCGATTGGCTCGGAGTTCCATTCGAAGCCTCCTCAGCTTCGGCGTTATTATAATTCGAGTGACGATTCGCGTAATCCTCGGCTTCCTTTCGAGGATCAATCGAATTGTTAAACTCCAACTTTTTCCAGTCTTCGGAGTAATATAAAGGTATTCCAGGGGGTTCGACGTGCTGACTGTACGCGTACAAAGACGTAACAATCGAACTATTGAATCGCAGCTTGCACAGATCGGCGTCTGAGTTGGGATTCTTATAAAATGCGTACTCGTCTTTCGCACCATCTTTGTTTAGGCAATTAGCAGACCAGTGCAAAAACCAATCGTTTCCGTAACCGTCAACGGTCACTGATAAGCCGGACATCTGTGCACTCATTGTATCTTCCATTGGAACTTCTAATATCGGTTTTCCAGTTTTCCCGTCCAATATAGTAGCTGTTGTATAATAATATATTGGAAACCCAGGACCAATTTGATGTTTTACCATAAAATCTGGTATTTTGTCATCATTGTAATATCCTGGAATGGGAATGCTGATAACTTCGGAATTAGCTATTGTGAAATTCCAAATTTCCTTGAAAGTTAAACCGTCAAACGCAATTATAGTTGAATTAAATATAGCTACAATAATATCTTCTGTTCCATCGGAGTTGATATCAATTAAAAGAGGAGGCAGTGATACTCCCTTGCCAGGACCGTAATAAAGTTGCTGCAGTTTCTGAATAAAAAAAAATTTAATTAATATTAATTAATTAGATTTCACTAAAAATGAAAATATTCATACTTACAAATTCTCCTTTTAATAACTTTGAATGAGGTATAATATAAAGACCACCAGACTTTTGTTGATCACTAGCAGCCAATATAAAATAGGTTTCTCCGTCAGGATGAACAATGATTTGCGGAGCTACAAATAATTGCTCCTTTCCAGGAAAATCCATGCTATTTAATTTGCTTCCACTTTTTCCTGATACCAAAATTACTTCCGATTGCGATCCATCAGCTTGCCAAGTGTGAGAAGCAATTATGTCACCAACTCCATCATCATCTACATCTGCTATATACCTGGCATCATAAACATCATAAAATCTTTGTTGAGATAGCATAGATAGATCTCTGTAAGGTAATTCCCATAAACTAGAACCATCTTGACCATTGATAGCATGTAAAATTCCACCACGTCCAGCAATTATACAATCTTTTACTTTATCTCCTGTTAAATCAAGGCCGCAATCCACAGAAAAAATAGCATGCGCTGTCCAATGAGTCCATATTGTTTCTCCAGACTTTCCGTCTAAGGCTAATACACCTCCTAAACAAGGTGCGCTCTGATCAAAATATGATGAGCAAATGTATTCAGGAGTACCTGCTTTATCCAGACCTACTCAAAATTAATTATATTTAGTTAATTATTTTATCAAAATTATAATTAATAAAACATAAAAAGCTAATTAATCAAAAATAAAAATCTATACAAATTCACCTTACAAAACTCATATAACGAAACAGAAAATAAACCAAAGAAAATTGTTCAAAAAGGCTGCAAAAATAAAAGAAATTATAAATTGATAGTAAGAACTTAAAATAAAATAAAAGTACTTTTAGTTACAAAAGAAATACCTGTACTAAATCCAACTATTATATCTTCTATACTATCTCCGTTAACGTCATTACTCCTTAATGGTGCTTCTGATGTGAGTTTAGGCAAAGTTCTAGTCCATTGAATTGTAGAATCCAAAGATGTACAAGGAACAATGTGTGGTTTATCAAAAGTTTTTTCCTTTCCATCGTACAGCCAGTTCTTCAGCACGTTTCCAAGCATTGGAAAGTGTGTTATAATAATTATACACAGTACAATTATTCCCAAAACAATGGCGAATCCTAATAAAGTGTAGCAAAACGGTGCAAAAAGGGTTTTGTAAGGTATGTGCGATGTCCCAGTGAAGTGTGTCTTGCACTTCCTCCTTGGTGCCATAAGTGGCCTCTTGACTCCGCATTCATCGTCTATCTTCAAAATGCCATTTTTTCCATCTCGAATGAATACTTCATCGTCGACATCACTCAAGTCTTCATCGTCGAAGCTGTCCCTGACAGCTGCACGATGCAACTTTGGATACACTCCAGACATCTGCGACACAAAGCAAAGCTCTAGAAACACATAAACAAATAAACCTGAAATCTCAGTTGCACAGCAAAACAGAACGACGGGGGGGTAAAGGGGAAAATTCCGCTCTCTCCATCCCTCTTCCAGTGTTTTTCGTGCAAGCTCGCAACCAGTGATATACTCACGTCTGCCGAGTGCGTGAAAAGCTACTGTGTGCGTCGCAGGAATATCACAATCGTAACCCCAGTGCTAATAGGCGAGAATCAGCTTGAAAATCCATTTGTCAAAATAAACAAAAAAAATGAGGTTTGCACGAGCACTACGAGCGCCGCTGGGCAAGGCGCCCCACTACCTACTTATCGCGCAGCCGAGCTGCATATGTACGCACACTCGCGCGCGGCCGCCCCGCTGGGAGGCCGTAGCCTACATAAGGATTGAAATGAGAAAGAAAATGTTCCCTTATCCATTGTTATCATCCTACGCCCAATCTGGATTCCGGAATGGAACTTGCGCGCGCGAGCACTCCCGAATGTCCCGGCCCGCCAATGGGCAGACGCGGCAGCTTTGATCGATTCGCCGCCGCGGGAAATTCGAAAGGAGCGACACTTTCGTCGCTGACTATATGTCGTGCCCATTTATACGTGCCGAGTCGTCGCGTGCGATTAAACTTTTTGATCGATTCAAGTGCCGCGTGTAAACACAGTTGTAAGTGTCTACGTCGTTCAATGAGCGAAGCGCACATTCGATTATTGCTCTGTACGAGGGGTGCTGTAACGTGGAAGATGAGAAAAATTGACGATTAAACCAGACGTCGCAATTGAGGCGGCGACCTTACGTAATTTCCTCGGTTTGTTTACGAGTTAACGAATTCGTCGCGAGGCAATTTTATCTCACGCCTGTGTTAAATTCTCTTGTAAGTACATTTTTAGCTCCAAATAAAAACTGAAAGTACGTATCAATGTTGACGCGTGCTTACATCATTGTTTGTGCTGCATCCCTAACAGCACGAGGTTGTTGTTAAAGTTGTACCGACGTTCTAACAACGTTGTAATCCATCCGTTGTAAATTGTCCACGGACATTTTCAACGTTATTGCAACTTTGTTAGAACGTCATGACAACTTTAACAACAACCTTGTGCTGTTAGGGATTCGTCTTGATCGTTTTGGTCGCTTTATCTTACAAATTATGCATCATTTTTTAGAATTTTTCCTCATGGGTATTATACGCATGCGTAAACGAAGTTATAAAACTTTTAATACATTTATTATTTACCAAATTATTATAAAAAGATAATTGAAGAAAAATATCTGAAGGCCATTTTTCAGACGGTGAATGAAGGAAGCGTACATTTCTTATCAACCATTCCTTTTTTTCCTTCAGTTGCTCGGTGTGTTTTACTGCAATCTGAATGAACTGCACTGTGTAAAAGAGTCAGAGGTTTTTCCTCGTGAATCAATTTACTTGTTTCCTCGTTTCATTGATTTAAAGTAGTAGATTACACTTTTTTGTGCAACTCTGCTATTGATATTTGCATAAACTATTATTCATAATTTTCCTACGAAAAATCGATTTTCCAATTAAAGTTCATTGATTAATAATAATTAAGAAAAAATTAAATTCAACACTCTTTAAAACTATTTCATTTTAATTTATTTAAATTTCTTTGATAATTATTATTATGTAAATATAAAAATTTATTTTATGGTAGAACAAATGTCAATATTTAATTAAAATAGATATAGATATATATAATTAAATTGATAGGTATCAAATGCTTCTTTTAAAAAATAAAACATTATTTACCTCGCAGTTTCGTTTTATCCATCTTCTCAAAATATCCCACTCTTCATTCTATACGTACCCCATTAAAAAAAATTTGCATTAACGAGTATATAAATTTCATAAAAATTTCCATAATACAACCCTCGAAACAAGAATAAACTAAATAAATGAATTGATTATCAAAATAGATGAATGAAACTGATTATATTTAATGAAAAAGTATTTCAACGTAGAACAAGCGAGCGTTCCTTCTTTATAAATAAAATTTAGTTACGGTATATAGAAAGCAACTCCACGACATCGTTAAAAAGCGTCAGCTCAAAAAAAGGGAAGAAAACCGCGTAACAGGCGCCAAAGTCATCGTCCGAAGCTCGTAAATCAAAGGCCACTTGTCTCTAAATAATTTCCTTTTTCCGCAGCATCTCCATTCATCCCGGCCTCCCCCATCTCTCTCTCTCTCCTCCGCGCGCTCGAGTCCCCCGGAGCAAGAAGCTCCGGCAGCCTCGCTCGCCCGCCTAGAGCCGATAAGCCGCCCTACTCTCCCGGCGTAGATGATAAATAAATAAAAAAAAGCAAAAAAAAAAAAAAAAATAAAGAAGCAACGACGGCCACCGTCGCTCCAGCCCGAGAGAGAGAAAGATAGACGTCCGCTAATAGCGTCCAATTGCCGGGGCGGTGGGAGGGAGGACCGCGGGCGAAAGCTCTCCTCGTGCGATCATCGAATAACAAAGGCCAATTACGCGATGATATAGGGTCGAGATCAGCGAGCCCGGGGGAGATCGCGCGCGAGCCACGAAGACGCCAGTAGGCCGAGAGGAAAGCGCAGCGCACGCGTCGCACCAGTGTCGTCTCCGTATTTATCGTCTCTCCCCGCAGACTCGCCGCTGTATACGCCGTACTCACCGCACCAGCAGCCAGCGTTACGTAACGTCCGCGGCCAACCGTAAGCCGCCGCAGCTGGAGAAAGAAGAAGACGATCGTCGCAGGACGGGGCCGACCGATTGCTATGACGGCCTAGCCGCCGGGAGGATGCTACGGCTCGCGCTGCTCGTCTGCCTCGTGGCGGCGGCCTCGCCGCTCGCCGACGCCGACGGCGCCCCTGCTGTCAACAGGTATGTGCTTGTATTAACTGAATATGCGAGGGAGGAAAGACACTGGAGACCAATCGGCTTCCAACTGAGAAAAATGCACGAAAACTATTTTCTTCGAGAAATAAAAACTTTGTGAAAAACATTTTAATTATTTGTTGACGTTAGTCGTGTAAATTGATGATTTTCAGTCATTTATCTGAGAGAAAATAAGCTACAAGTGGTTTTTATTTGGAAAAGTATCGTAGTCTTCATCTTTTTTCAGTTGGAGCAAAGTATCGAATGCTTTTTAAAAAATCCGTTAAAAGTTGACTAATAAAAATGTGACGTATTATACGCGATGGTATTTTAAAAAGTTTTAGTATTCGACGTATAACGAAAATTAATATACTAAAAATTTTCTTTTGTAACCAGTATCAAATTGTAACTGTAAAAAAACTTTTAATTAAGAATCTGTACATTCTTTAGTTTTCAATTGGGTTATCGTAAAACATGTAATTTTATCTTACGGTACAAAAGATCTTGTTTTTGTCAAAAAAGTGTCATTTCTATTTGTAAGTATACGGTGTGTCTATTCGCACATAAATTATTCGCACATACATCCACGTATTTTACGTGGATTTACGTGGATATAAGACAAAATCTACAAAAATCAACATAAATCAATGTATACATACACGTATATTCACGTAAATCTTAAATCCACGTAGGTATATCCACGTAAATGCAAATACGGCTACAGGGGTACTTGGGTTATTGGGTTATTGATTTATTGGTTAAATCCACGTATATCCCGTAAATGCAAATTCGGTTGCAGGGGTACTTGGGTTATTGGATTATTGGGTTATTGGGTTATTGGTTAAATCCACGTAGAATACGTGGATTTATGTGCGAATAGATCCACCGGTAAGTATAACAATAGACAGCATTTTCATAATGATAATGTGAAAGAGTGAAATAGTACATACATATTACATAATTACCTACCGTTTCGCTGCTGAGTGCTTAGTAAAAGGGTGTCCGACTAACTGCACGTACATACTCGAAAACATCCTTATAAAAACTCCGTCTAAAAATAAGTAAGTATTTCGTGTTCACAGAGAATAATTAGCTCACTTTCCTCCCGCACGTCATCAGATTAAAAGTGCCCTCGCACTTTGGCCTTCATTTTTCATTTATTGTTTTCTTTTATCATGCACACGACGACATCGAAGGAACAGGGGCTACGTGTTCACGGCGCCGAAGCGGCTGATCGCAGGGGAGACCGAGAACGTATGCCTCTCGCTGCACAACCTCGAGCCGCCGGTCCAGGTGAGCGTCGACCTGCTGGCCGTCGCGAGCCTGCCCACCGGCGTCACACCGGCGGCCGCTACCAACGAGGACGAGCTGCTCTCCAGCGTCAAGTCCAATCTGAAATCCGGTGTGTACATACATGCCTTTTTCGCTCTTTATTACTTTTCTCGTCTCTTTCTGGTCGCGAGTCGACGACGTTCGCGCGACGTTTGCTCGCGGAGTGGAGAACCTCAAGCTCAATTGAAATTGCCGCGACTTCCGGCGGGGAGGCGAGAGAGCGCGCCGGCCAATTCAGCCGATACATTGACTCCAATTGCCGCCTATCGCTCGCTCACTCCCTTCGCTCGCGCGCGCGGTCACATGACCGCCCACAAATAGACAACTAACTTGTCTTTGCTATCGCAACGCAATTGGAAGTGGCGATTTCGAGGCTTTTTTCACGTTCACTTAGACGAGGTTCGCTGCCTAATTCTAGGTCATCCTCGTGCGTAACGAAAATTCGATGGAGAGAGAGAGCAGTTGCATGGGCTTCTGTATCTTTTCTAAAAATCAGATTCTCTGTGTTACTCATCGAAATTTTAATTTTAATTCGCCACTTTTCATTCGGTTTTCGAACATCAACGACACTACTTATCGCAACAGATTTTTTGTAAACAAGCTTTAAAATTCTATTTTTTAAATCGTATTTTAATTTTAATACAATCTATCAATGATATAGAGATCCTTATCATAATGAAATTTTGCAGGTGTGGAAACTTGCTTGGAACTTAGGGTGACCAGTAGCACAAAGTACACTGTCGCTAAGCTGAGGCTGAGATTGAAGTTCGACAAGCATCCGGATTACGTGGTTGACACCCAGAAAAAAGTACTGATCGAACACGATCCGCTTGTCACCTTCGTCGAGACCGACAAGCCGATCTATAAGCCTGGCCAGCAAGTCAACATTAGGGTGTTAACTCTGAAACACGATCTCAAGCCTTGGATAAAGCCGGTACGCACCGTACCAATCGGATTAAGCCGCGGAAGAATTGTTGCCTCTAGCACAGTTTCATTATTAAACACTTCAAATCTAGCTTCTTATTAAAGGTCGATTAAACTCACCGATAACAAACGCTCAGTTTTCTCCCGTCGATGAGAAAAAAAGCGTATGGATTTTAATGATTGCATGAAGAATTAAGAACGTTATTTAAAAAGTACGAATTTTTTGAAGAAAGTAAAAGAATTAGACGTTACAGTGTGTAAAGCTGAATACGCACAAATTTACTCAAATTTACTATATTATTGTCAAATATCTTTTATTTATTATAACAAACAAATTTACAGACGTGGAATAAGTAACTATTCTCTTACTTGAGTAAAATTTCACGTATACATTTTTAGAGGGCACACAATTAAAAAAGATTAAACGACATTTCTTATAAGTCAACAGAAAGTTAATAAACGCTTACCTGTAGATACCGAAAGTATGGATCGAAAACCCTTCGGAGGTCCGAGTGGCTCAGTGGACGAACGTCACCACGGAGAATGGAATGACGCAGCTAAACTTCCCCCTGTCAGCCGAGCCGACTTCTGTACGTGACAATTAATCAGTCTCCTACGATTGCCACTTCACCGTCTGAATATCTAAATTATTTGTTCATTTCAGGGATTGTGGAAGATAAAGGTGGAGAAAACCAGGCCGCAGCTCATTCACACCTCCTCCTTCGAGGTGAAGAAGTACGTTTTGCCACGATTCCAAGTCACCATCGCGGCGCCAAAGTATATCCTAGCCGACGATAAGGATGCTACCTGGAAAGTTTGCGTGAGGTTCGTTTCTTCCTTTTACTCACTTATTTATTTTTCTTGCTTTCCTTGAAAAGAAAAACAAACAAAGAAAATCTATTCTTTTTAGAAGTAATTTAATAAATTCTTCATTTATAATCGAAAGTGTGAAAAGTTAATAAAGTTATCGACAAAAATGAGTTTACATTTAAAGAGAAATAATGTAAGCGAATGTGAGCTTGTAAAAGTTGAACTTTTAAGTTTTAAAATTGCAGTGGCGTCCAATTACTTTTGCCCGCCTTTCTTTTCTTTTTAAGGAAAAGTTTCCTATCTCTGCTCCTGTATATAAAGTTACAGAAACTCTTACAGGGGCGCTGGAAAGTTTTTCGCGAGAGCTTACAGATCATAGTACGGCCGATATATTTTTTCGAGGAAGTACTCTTTTCTGATGTTGGAACTACGAATTATCAAGAAGATTTAAGAATGAAATTTCTGCTTAATTGAATTTGATTGTAAAAAGAGTTTTAATGACTTATTTATTTAATTTACTCTGCCACATTATTTAATCATTTTTATTCATAAAAATATTAAAGATTGTAGAACTAATCTCTATTCTAGAAATAATTATTTGATAAAAGTTAATATGCTTAGTTACAAAAACATAATTTTTTCAGTACGTGATTTCCTCACAAAATATACAAATTTACAACAAATAATTATTAATTATTTCTAAAGTAAAAATTATTAATTAAGAGAAATGGCCAGCCTAAACAAGAAGTCAATCTATTCTTGATTTGATTGTTTCTGCCGTGGTCACGTGATTGGTTCTCGGTCTCTATCTGGTATAAGGCATCAATCATCAAAGAATAATTTACTCGCTATTTTCTATTAATTCTGTAAGGTTTAATAAAATGAGTTTGCTCTTGAATGCACATCAATAATATTTAAATCAAGGTACTTATAAAACCTTGAGGGAAAATTTATTTCTAATAGAATATAGTGCATAATATATAATCCAGATAAACATTAACGAATTAAAAAAACTGTTCACCCCATAACAGATACAGCTACGGCGAGCCTGTGAAGGGAACACTGATCCTGAGCCTCCGGCCGCAGACTCCGCTGTGGAAGAGGAAGCAGACCATAGCGGAAATCAATTACGAGGAAAAGGTAATTAGCGGCGCGCCATCGAAACATTGGCAAAATAAACGAGGCTTACTTAATAATGTGATTTGTCAGATGGAGGCGTCCATGGACGGCTGCACGTTCTACACGGTGAGCGCGGAGGCCCTAGGGCTGCCCCACTGGAAGGTGGCGCCCAACAACGTCGTCCTGCTGGCCAACTTCACCGAGGCGAGGAGCGGCCTCGTCGAGACCGCCAGCAGCCGCACCCTCGTCATGCACCAGCCGCTTAAGCTCGAGTTCGGCTCCCACACGCCCAAGCACTTCAAACCCGGTCTACCTTATCACGGAAAGGTCATACTTCATTATTTGCGTTCATTAATGATTTTCTTCTGAACTAATATTGATTTCCTTTTCGCTTCTCATTTGAGTGGAGAAATTAAATGCAAGGAAATTATTCTGCATGGAAATTGAAAAGCGAATGCTCACAAGTTTGATCAGTATCATATTTAGTACCTACTTAATTTGAATTTATACAACGTCACTTAGAGCTAAGAGCATAACAATAGTTCATTTTAACTCTTACTACTTAAATTATTTAAGCAAGATAAGTTTATAAAAAGAATGCTGAGGTAATTTTCTATCATTTTTTATCACATTTTGCGATAAAAATTTTTTCCATTTATTTCCATTAATTTCCAAATAATTTTAAAATTCAGTTTGATACGATAATATTTTACTTTGTCTTCAACTAAGGGAGCGTTCTCATTTTGCAGACTGTCGTTGATAGAAATATTTCAATAGTTATAAAATCAAACTTACTAGAAATTAAAACTAAAATTTGTGGATTTTATTTGTTTTCAAAAAGTATCAGTCTGCATTAAAATAAGAAATAGTCATTGCAATTTTCAGAAGATAATTTTCTCTGAGTATTAATTAAGAAAACAATTTTCAAACATTTCTTTTATATTCCACAGATTAATTTTTTGAACCTACATCTTTTTTTTTAAAGATGCAATACTAGTACAAAATACAAAAAGCATAATCAATTAAAGTCACAATTTAAGGATACTTTCAAAATGTTAATTAAAGAGTTAATGAAATTTCCACAAGGAAAATGCACAAACCACGTATCTTCGGAATTGATCAGATCGAACGAAATTTTCCAGCTGCGCGTGCTGAAGCCCGACGGATCGAGCCCGGCGGTCAACGAGAAAATCCAGCTCTGCCTGAGAATACGGCGCAAGGATGAATGGCAGCGCTCCGTCGTTGAGTGTCGCAATTTTACGTCGCCGAACTTCGAAGGCTTCTTAGACTTCATCGTGCCACCTCAGCCGAAAAACGTCGTCTTGCTGAGCTTCGTGGCGACTGCCGTTGATTATCCCACGAAATACTACTCGCCTGACAAACGCTGGCGGGTACGTTTTTCGACTTTAAAATATTCGTGAAAATAGGAATGTTTGCTAATTATCGTATAAAAATGTCAATTTTATTGTAGTCATACTAAGAATGTGTTTTAAGTTACTGACTTTTGCTGTGACAACAATTTATTAAATTGCATTAAATACTGAAAGCTAACAGAGAAAATTGATTCACAAGTTCAACAAAATTACCAGGACATAAAAGTGTAAACGTTGTAAAATTTTGAATGAATGTATCTTTTAACTGTGAAATAATGTGAAGGTTCATTGAAAACCGATGTAAATCAGGTCAAGTTCATTAATTTTTAGTGAGTTTATTCATTTCACAGAAACGGATTTGCAAATGTAATTAATCAATCAATTTTCTCTGATTTACTTATAAAAATTAAAAAAAATAATATGAAACTGACGTTAAGATAGAGATTGATTCATCCATTTCAATTAGCGATTGGTACACTCGCGTACCTACGTCGTACCACTTAATCATTCGCACCACTTAATAAACTGCGCTTAACTCTTCGAATGATGAGACAAGTTTATCCGCGCGCTTGTTAAATAATTGACTACCAAGAAATGATTACCTTGTTATTCTATTTTAAGAATGAAGACTACTCGAGATTTTCCTTTTTATTATAGCATACCCTAAGAAAAATATTTTTTCAAAAGGATATATATTAAAAGAACTAAGAAAGTTAGTATGAGTACCATTTCTAAGATCTTGTAAGCTAGAAAACCTATCTTTGAATTTGAAAAATGTTAAAATAAATCACTTACTTCATAAATAATCCTTGATACTTATCAACTTAGATATCATTTCAAATATTTGTAATAAAAAATTTGTGGCTAGGAATTTTTTAGGTATTTTTTGACGATTCTTAAGAAATTTCGAGTAATCTCCATTCTTAACGTGCATTCCAAATGAACTTATACTTAGAATGAAAGTTTAACGAATCTCAAATAAAAAAAGAAAATGACGCCAGGTGTTCGTAGACCAGCCGTCGGCGTACATCGACGTGGAGCCGTGGTACTCGGCGTCGTCGAGCTACCTGTCGGTGACGCGGGGCCAGCAGCCGATCTCCTGCGGCGAGAAGTACTCCTTCAACGTGATGTACACGAGCGGCAACAGCTGCTGCTCCGCCGGCTCGCCGCCCGAGCCCATCACCTTCCACTACTCCATCAACTCGAAGGGCGACCTCCTGGTGTTCGGCCACGTCAAGTACCGACCGCGCAAGGACACCCTCCTGAATTACACCGAATTCCGCAACGTCCTCGGCGCAGCCAATCGCACCCGCGGGTCTCAAATCGATGATCCCGACGAACCTCTTGTTCATCGGTGAGCTTACTATTCGCCTTGTTAATTTCTCCATTTGTTGTCTAAAAAATCTCTTTTTTGTTGTAAAGTAGACATAGACTTTATTGTTGCAAAAATTTTCTTTTCTTTGAGAAAATAAAAATTTAGTGGTATTGTTGCAGTTAAAATAAGTAATATATCTGAAATGGACTATTTTTTTTAATGACATGCAGCCTATTTTTAAATAATTATTTAGTACAATATTTATTTGTATTTGATGATTTTAATGAAAAATGTGTAAAGTAAATAAGAAAAAGGTATGCAACAAACCGTGAGAAAAAAAAACATAAAAAGTAATTTTTTGTTAAAACTGACATTAACATTAAACTAAATTAATTAAAGATTTATCTCAACGAAAAAATTTCGGAGCGTCACAATTGACGAAATATTAATTTAAGCGTTAATCGAACTTTTAGTTGAATCAACAATTGTTGATAAATCAGTAGTTTGTCCAGACTCCCTAAAAACGTACTTGAATTCACTAAACAGTAAATCGTATTTAACTAGTTGTTTCAAAAACATTTAATATTTATACAATTCACTAAATACATCGTTATTGAATTTATTCAATAAAAATAACTAAAAATTTTTATTTTCTTAAAAACAAATATATAAGAGGAAGTATTTAATTCAAAAAATCGCTCATTTCCCCAGGTTCCCATTGAGTGTCAAAATTACGGCATCGATGGCCCCGCTGTCGGAGTTGCTGCTGTACTACGTGCGCGCCGATGGCGAGGTGGTGACGGCGAGCCACAGCATCGAGGTGGGCCAGTGCTTCGAGAACCGCGTGCGTACTGCCTGGCACGAGGAGCGCCAGAGTCCGGGATCTATGGCGCGGCTGCACTTGGAGGCGGCGCCTTGGTCGCTCTGCGGCGTGTCCGCGGTCGACCGCTCGACCTCCTTCCTGACCGGACCGACTCAGGCCTCGAGCTTGCTGCAGCCGGAGGCCGCGTTCACACGCCTCAAGCCCTTCCATCTGGCACCCGAGGCGCCACCCCTTCAAACCTCCTGGGCACACTGCGACAGTACGCCAACTGTTTTTAAGGAGATATCCCATAGCTAAAATTGGCTTGATTAGCTAATTTAACTAAATTAAATGACTAAACTTGGAATTAATTACTTCACTCCTTCGTATTTCTGAGTGAAGTTTAACACCGCTTATTTTTTGAAAACGAATTTTGAATCTACTTTTAAACATTCATTAAGTCTTTTATACTTGTATGATAGAATAAAACTTTTATTTAAAGAAATTTTTTAAATTATATTTTCTGTATTTTAATCCACACGCGTTTTTTCATGTTATAAATTGACTTTTTAGAAAAATATTATAAAAAAATGCGTGTAATTTATCCATCTCATTATTTTACTTTTTATTTTTTTTCTGAAAATATAAAAAATATAAAATATCTTATTGAATACGTAATTTCTATTTTATTTATTGCGTTAGAGTCTCACGGCACAGAAGAGAGCGGAGTCGAGGAAGGACCCGAGGAGGAGATCGACCACTTGCCCCGACCGGCGGCCAAGCGCTCCAAACGGCACTCGGTAACGTACAACGTCGGTGCCAACTATGTAGATGCCATTCAAGCCTTCGACGTGAGTCCATTATCGATACATTTTACTGTTTTTTTTTTTGTCAAAGTTTAAGGAGCAATGTAGATTGAAAAGATCGAAATGCCCTCCAGGATTTCGGGGCGATTGTCATGAGTGACCTGATTCTGGAATCGCGGCCCTGTCCCCCGTGGCGCTCGGCGTTCGGTCACGTTCCACTCGGCCAGGCGTCCCAGGAGGAGATCGACGAGCCTGGTTAGCATCGATTCGCTTTCGTATACCATTATATTTTAAAAAATTGCCATTGGATTGCTCTGTATTTATTCATTCGACCGTATTTCTTTTTCAAATGCATTCTTTATTTATATGGCATTATGTTTTTAAATTTAAAATACTATTAAGTAAAGTGTACTTTCATTATAAATTGTAAAGATAATTTGAATACATGAATTTAAGCCAACGTCGAAATATTATTAGGCAATAATTAATTATGTTAAATAACGATCATAGTAACGACAAATTCTTATTTCCTTCGTAATGCATTCAGTGCAATGTATAATATTAAATAGTCGTATTTCTACATGTCAATCTAATTAATAGAAAGCATACTTCGTAAATCGCAGACGCGATGATCATCATCTACCCCTATCAATAGTCGATTTAATTTTACAAAATAATATACATTAACACTATTGACTAATTTTTGAACTTGCAACTACCTACAGATAGGATGCTGAAAGCTGTGAAGGCCATGCCATTGGCTTTTCAATTTAGCGGCCCAGGAGTTGCGGCGGGAGAAGCCTCGGCTGTCGGTCAAGACGTAATCGATTCAATGACACTGGAAGGTCGCACCGCGGCTGTCGTCAGGTCGCACTTCCCTGAGACTTGGCTCTGGGAGCTTGTCGCCGTTGGGTAATATTACAATTCTAATTGATTTCAAGTATCATCTTTATTTTGCGTATCCATTTTATGCATTAAGTAGAACCTTCTTATTCACAAGGAAGAAATTTAGGAAATTTTTCTTATTTATAATGAAATTTACAACAATATTATGAAAAAATTTCTCTTACTTTTTAAGTATAAAAAATAGAAAAAACTCCTGTATTAAATAATAAAGTATATTTTATAGGATATATCCTGCAGTCGTACAAAACTATTATTTAAAACTTATGAAAATGAAACTAAAGTTGAACTATTTTCAAAATTAAAGAGAAAAATCGAGATTTCATGTACCATTCATTAGTAATAATTGCAAAACGTAATTTTTCAATATTTTTTATACAGAGATAAATTTGTATGTAAATGCTCTATTTTTGCAAATCTCCACGTTTTATCGGTTTTGTAGATTTCCTGTTCATATTTAGATCCAGCACATCCAGGGATATTCTCCTATTCCTTCCTATCTCCTACAAGGTATTTCTTTTTTTACTAAGAGAACAGCTATGCTTTTTAAACAAAAAGTAAATCCTAAAAATTAAAATTCTCCTGGATTTTTCTCCATGCATTAGATTCATCCATTTTTCCATGAAACATAAGAAATATTCCTATTTTTCCATTCATTCCGCTAATTAACCAAGAGAATGTTATTCCAGCAAGGACGGTAAGATGACACTGGAGCGCAAGCTCCCGGACTCCATAACGGACTGGATCGGCAACGCGGTGTGCATCTCGGTTCGCCACGGCCTGGGCATCGCGGCCGGCGTCCAGGTGACGGCGTTCCAGCCGTTCTTCCTCGACTACAGCCTGCCGTACAGCGCGCGCCGCGGCGAGCAGCTGCGCCTCAAGGTCTCCCTGTACAACTACATGGACCACACCCTGCCGGTGCGCGTCAGCCTGCTGGGCTACGAGGGCCTCGACCTCGCCTTCAATCGCTCCACCGAGGCGGAGTACTGCGTCGGCGCCAAGGACAGCATCATGCACGAGTACCTGCTGCTGCCGCGGCACCTCGGCGAGCTCAACGTCACCGTAATGGCCGAGGTCAAGCGGGGACCCGGCGCTGATTGCGGTCCCGAGACGCTACCAAGCGCCAGGCAAGTTCGAAGGACACTTGTTGCTTTCTCACTGAGATTAAACAGTTTGCGTGCAAGTGCGATATTTAAATTTGTAAATTGGCGAATTTTATAAATATTGCATTTGTTTGCAAATTTTTTTAATCCTGAAAAAACTGAAGTTTATTAATAAGAAATATATGATTGCGAATAATCAAGGAACTACTGGGTCGATATCCTAAGTGAAGATTCACTATGAATAGTGAATAGATGAAAAAAGACTGTTTTAATATTCTACATTTGATAAAGTGAAGTAGAAACAGACGGGTATAGAAAAACTCCGACGTTCAATCAAGTTGTTTTTAAGTATTTATTAGATAAGAGAATTAATTTATTAATTAATTTCATGTACTATAGGATGATAATAAAAGTTATGTATGTTCAATTTAGATACATAATTTGATCAGTGAGCATCCCTTTATGAAGTATTATTGATGTTCTACCAAACTTGGATTGAACTATGCTGGTTTTCATTTCATTTAGTGCTACATGTAAAAGTTATAATTCATAAAATTTTCTACGAAATTTCGTTTTAGCAAAAATAATAAGAATTAATACGGCCATTAAAAATTTCAGGTGGAAATATAAAAAAGGCTTACTTCCCAGTTATGAGTATATATAGTAGGAATAAACGTTTTGTTTTATATTTTTTATTTGATTGGAAAATAAATTGCCTTCACAAAATAAATTCGCTGACATCAAAAAATGACTTTGTATGATGTAAGTGCAACTATTAGGAAGGTGATTCCTGTACTCGCTTCGATTGGACGACAAACCTAAACTCGGGAAGCACCTTTTTCATACACTATTTTTCTGAGCTAAGATTACTGTAAAAGTACAAAATACATAAGCATGTCTGTACAAGTCTACTGATTATCTCACTAAACCATTGCAACGTGTATTTCTATTTAAATTTAAAATTGCTTTTACAGCGGACCGAAAATACAACTTTCCGACCTAGGCCGCTTTCAAAAGATTGTATTTTCGGCCTCCCGAAAATTTGATTGAAAAAGATTGTATTTTAGGCTGTAAAGTAGTATACATACCTAGCCCTATATAATAAAAAAGCCTCAGATCACATGTTTGTCTACCTCGGCTTCGTCTCGATCGACAATTACATATGTGATCTGAGACATTTCTTATACAGGGCCAGGTACGTAATACACTATTATACATAAATTAAGAATTTTAGAAATCACGAAAAAATACATAACAAGATTACCTGACAAATTTGACAAAATTATAATATTACTTACTTCTCCTCAGTAGGGTGTAATTTTAAAACGATTAATCTTCAGAAAATAACAATTAAATTTCATGTGTCAAACAGGGACGAACTGGTGAAGCCGGTGCTGGTGAAGCCGGAGGGCTTCCCTGTGGAGCTGACGAACTCGGCGTTCCTGTGCCCGCGCGACTTCGAGGAGGACACCTCGGTGCTGTGGGAGCTTAAGCTGCCGGAGGCGAGCGAGGCCGCGAGCGACGAGCGAGTGGTCGAGGGCAGCGCGCGCGCCTACGTCTCGGTGATCGGCGACGTCCTCGGGCCCGCCCTCGACAATCTCGAGCGCCTCGTCCGGCTGCCCATGGGCTGCGGCGAGCAGAACATGATGCTCTTCGTGCCCAACATCCACGCCATTGCCTACCTCGACGCCGTCAACAGGCACACCGGCTACGAAATGAGAGCCAAGGCACTGCGCAACATGCAAAAGGGTGAGTTGCCTTTATAGTAGAGTATGTAGAGGAGAATAAAAATAGAGCGATCTAGATTATATACCGATTATAGTAGAGTGCAAAGAGATTTCGGACATTTTTTTCACGGTTTTCTATTGTATATTTCAAATTACTGTTTAGAAAAATTTCACAAGATTTTTATTAAATTTTCTATTTTTTTAGGAAATTATTCTCCCTTTACAATATTAAGTAATCAATAACCGAAAATTTCACTGAAAGTATTGTAACATTGATTATATTGATTATTGGAAGTTTTTCGTGAATATTTTGAATGGTTGTGTGTGTGTGTTTATAAAAAACTCTGTAGTCAGAAATATTGTAAAAATCTGCATGATTTTGTACTATTACCAGAGATTCTGCTAGTTGGTAAAATCAATACCTTTCTCTGCGATCTCAGGTAACAACTAACAATTAATAACAGTATTCCAACATTACTCTGTAATATCCAATTTATTAAAAATTGGCTCTTGTTTTGTTGCTGGTGGGGTTAATTGAGTCTAGCTAATTTACAGAGAAATATTCTTTATTTTAAATTGTGTGTAAATATGTATATCTCTTAAAATTACAAAAAACGTGCATATAATATTGTAAGTTTGTTTAGCAATTTATAATAAATGAGCAAGTGAATTTTAATTGTATCATTTTGTATGATGGACAAGATTAAAGTTGTAGAAAGCATATTATAAATTAAAATCATATAAATATTACAAAGAAAAGAAGCACTGTATTAACATTTAAGTATAAAATGAATATATATTTTTTTTAGATTCTTATATCCTCCGGTAATCACTACATTATACTAACTAAACACTTGCTTGGATTTGCCTAGAATTCTGTCATCAGTGATGTAATAGTATATTTCCAATAACAAAGTTGACAATCGCATTATGCATAATCTTCTTTACAAGTCCACTGTTCTTTTGAGCATCGCTTGTTTATGGCAAATTGTCACTGTTTGCATGCACTTGCTCAAATTGATGCGCAAGTTTAATAGAAAATGCTTTGATATATTTTCTTGAATGTTCATAAATACTTTTACAATTATGATCTTTCATATAATTCAGTTATAAGATGAACATGATTTTCTTTTAGATTTTTATATCCCTCAGATGTCAATATCTCTTTTTTTTTACTTGTTATAAATTCAATTGACTTTGTCTTCAAAGAATCTAGATTAAGTAAATCTGAGACAATAAGATTATCTACTGCATTTTCGAGACTCATCAGTTTTATTAATTTATTTTCACAATAGTCCCTGAATTCTATAAGAACATACTTATCTGCTAACACCATTAAATCAGCAAGCATATTTCTGGGCAATATCTTCATTTTCCCCGTGTAAATGTAATGAATAAGTTTTTCAAAAATTTCTGAATTTGTGTCACAGATTTGAACTTTATTTCCATTTTTTTTCAGCATATCATTTTGAAACATCATCTGAAAGACTGGGCTTCGAGCCATCAAAATACACTTGTGAGCCTTAATTTCCTTGTTATTGCTAAATACGAAAGAAACATCGGTGGACTGTTGTTCGATGTAAAATTTTTCAAAATCAGTGCTCAATTGATTAATGTAAAATCCTTTTAAATTCACGTCTTTCATAAATATCTTTATCTTTATCATAACATTATATATATCCAAGGGATTAGTTTCATCCAAATTTTTCATAAGAAATACATCTGGTATTGCTCCTTGAATTATTACATCTTCTTTGTTCAAATCGATAAACTCATCTACCATATATGATATAGGTAAATAATTTAATAAGATATATGCATCATCACGTTTGTCCTTTATACCTAGGTTAACACTTATTTTGATATTGGTACCACGATAATTACAAGATTTTAGCAAAAGACTGATAGTATTGTCGCTGTCTATATCAAAATCAGTTAAACTTTTTGGACGATTGAATCTTACCATCCAATTATAATTGTAATCGTCTTCCCTTGTAGTAAAGCAGTTAGAGTTAACCTGATGGCAGCTTACATCTGGTGCTGTAGAACTTACAGGAAGGTCCCAACAAAATACATATTCTGCCATGTGAACACCATCAAAAAGATTTGTTAAATGAAATTCTTCCAGTTTTACGTCTTCATTCATTTTTTTTTTTAATTCCCCAACTAGCTCCTTCGGAGATCAGATTAGCAAGAATACGTTTGCGAAAATTACATAAATGGAATTTTATTACAGCTTATATTTACAAATCATGATTGTCTGAATTGGCATTCGGCAGACAACTATTCTATCTCACTTGAGGTGCTCGATTCGTAATACTTATATATATAATAAATGTACAGTAGCGCAAACTGTACATTTGTATAACATACACTGATATACAACAGTGCAGTACGCCTTTTAAACTTACACAAAGAAAGTTAAAGTGTCTCCTTTGCGAATACAAACGCGGCCTTCTCTTTTATGTAACGCGACCCTTTTTGACGACA
>JAXIUT010064292.1:0-27690 GCA_035586675.1 Eurytoma californica
GTTTCACAGCAAATGAAACATATTTAATGGGGTGGCCCACTATGCCCCGAAGATTCACATTGCCCCACGGCCCGCTAGGCCCCGCTCTCCCCTATAGTTAATTTGTCAATTCGAAGTCTGCTTCTCAATTAAAAAGTAATCATGAATTTAATATTGAATTGTCTTTTCATTTCACCCGCTCTCAATTCTACAAAGAAACCCTTACCCTTGCGTGTGCGTGACCCAAAACAAAGACAATGCTTAAGTCGAACAAAAAAGTGAAGCGAGTGTTCAAATATGTTGATAATTTAACAATTCCCCTAACAAAACACAAAAAAATCCCCTCTTAACTTTCGACAAAATTGCTCCGTCGGTCTCCCGTGGTATTTCGGACCGTTGAAAAAAAAATTGCCCCAAATTACAGCGAGCTCGCGCGCGCGCCCTAAAGCAGGAAAATTTATTTTTTAAGCCGTCGCATGATAGTCTCCTCCAGGGAGTAATTAAAATGTGCGTGGTACACCCGAAGCCGCGGCCGCGGCGGGCGCATCACAAAAAACTAGGTAAGGATTACCCGTCGGCCCTTTTTGCCCCCCGCGGGATGAAAAGAGAGGAGTAAGTTTAATGCGCGGATCCTGGGAAAAAAATTCAAAGCTTTTTACCCGTCCGCCTCTAATTTGTTTTCTCGCTGGCCGGGTGCTGCCCGTTTTGCACATTCCACGCTCGTTCGCGCAGCTGACCATTATTATTCAATTTCAGCGCAACAAAAGTGCGTAATTTCCACCCGTCATAAAAGTTTTCATCGATTCCCTCCCGCCTTTGTATCGTTGGGAGGCAAAAATTGGCTTAAAACTGCTTTGCATTTTTGATCCGCCGCTAGAATCAGTTTCGACGCGAAATTTTTTAAGCCTCCGAACGGTATAATTCCGGCAGCGCGGATAAATTGAAGTGCACGTCCAAACTTCCGCGGCGCGTCGTTATATTATTTACCGGAGAGGGAGAGCAGGGGGTAAAGTAAAAATGTGATCCACGATAAAACGAAAAGTGCACTTCGGTTATTGTCTTCGCGGCGTTTTCCCTCCTGCTTCATTCGATATTGAGTGCGCGCGGACTGGCCGAAGTTTTGCCGCGCAACGAGCGGGATGGTTTAAATTATACATACGGCGGGATTAAAAAGTAAAATGTAACTTACTGTTCGGATCGTGGATCCACCTCTTCTTATCGCCAGTTTTCGTAATCCTCGAGTCGTCCTGAAAGCAAACAACGGAATCGAATTAAAAAGGCATGGTTACGTCCTCTCGGTGAATTATTGCTTAGTGGATAGCGTATTTTTGCGCACGTGGATATGCAAACTTTAATTTTCTGGATAATTCAATACCAGGATGTGCCACGTATATATTCGGATATTAAATTATCGACCGAAACTTCTCGGTTATGTCAAGACTTCCTGCGGTTGTTTCTAAATTAGAAATTCTATAATTACGTTTCTTTTTTATTTTGTAAGTAAATTTCGAGGAGTTTCATGTGTAAAATTAAATTAACGTTTACAATAATGGCATGCCACAATAATTAGTAAATGTTCTTTTTCAGAAATAAAAACATTGTAATCACGTTTTGACAAAAAGTAATTGTTTTTAAAGTAGGACAATACAGAATAGCAATTAAACGCAAATTATTAAATAAATATTAATTAAAAGAAATTAATGCTCTCAAATGGTTTCGTATAAAATTCATATTTTTTATGATATTTTTATGAAAATGTATGTATAAACGTTTGCGTGATTCTAGCTCAGTAGAATATTTGCAGTTTAGTCAGACGTCCCAGACGTGTACAGAATTTCAATACTATATATTAAATCTCAGATAAGCTATTTCTGAGTAGATTTAATAATTTTTAGACTAATAGTAGGTGTTTTAATTCATAGTTTCAATTCGTCATTGGATCTAATAACTATTATACTGAGGACGTTGTCTTTAATAATAAATAACACATGAAAGGTATATTTACTTGATGAATGCTATCGTTACTTTGAATATAATTATGAATATGCGTATTTAGATAGAACAAGTTATTGAAAGGTAACCCAGTTATTTGCTGTAATATTCGCATGTCTATATAGAATTTGCAATTAAATATTAATTTTGATTCATGTCAGATTACAGACAAATTCGAACGGAATTAATACCTTTTGATATTTAATTAAATATTTGCAAAATAAACCGAATCGAATTGCAAGTGAAACCTGTCACATCTTATTATAAAATAAATGAATGACCTCATTCAAATTAAATCTAAAAAAACAACATCTTCAAAATAAAAAAAACGTCATTTTTATAATATGCTTCATCGAAGCTGAGAAATAATACTTTTTAATTAATTTTAATGTATTTATCTCAAATATATTATATGGAATATTAATTATACAATTGTAAAAAATTAGTTTTAATCTTTCGAGATATTATCTGGCATTTTTTATGATTTTTCTAGATTTCAATTGTACATCTTTTACTACTAAATAGTGTCATATCGTATCGTGACTATTGCGTCTTACTTCTTTCCATCCCAGTCTTAAAGAAGTGAAATGCAATGTAGATAGATATATAGTTATAGATCGATATCTTCTTTTTTACTTTTTTCAATACGCCAAAAAGATCGCATTGAACTGTTCAAGTGAACATACGTACCCGAAAAATCATCGACAAAATTTTCACGAACGCAGATTAATTAACAAGCAGAACTGGATAACGACGGAGTGGAACCGCATTAAGGTTACTCTCCGGGTGAAAAATTCTAAAAGTACAATTAACTGTGTCGTCGCACAGTTTGCGGTATTCGATGATAGCGCAGTAACGAACTCCTACACTGGCAAGAACGTGGGTGAATGCGTACAAGTTCGCGCTAATTGCAAATGGAACAACGTAATGACTTCGCTTGTTTCGCACGATGAGAATTTAAATTTTTAAGTAACTGTTAATTGCTTTTCTTCCCGCGAAAAATCGAATTCCGTCTACTATCCGATAACGCAGTACTCATGCGTGCGCAATAAAAATGTGTTAAGCTATTCCTTTAAAAATTTCGGAATTCAAGAGTATCGGATCTTTTTTATCAGGAAATCTTCAGCATATACTGGGAATAAAGAGAATAAGAATACGCTTAAAATATAAGCTGGCAAAGATACATCTCTTAGGGGAATGTCAGGGTCCATTGGTTTGCTACACATGACTGACATTCACGTTCCTTTTTACTTTTATACAAATTTTTTCTTTATGGATGGAGCGTGAAATTTTTTTTGCACGCAATAAAGTAACTATTACCATCTAAAGTTGAATTAGTGAAAAAATATAGATGTAGGTGCTCTAAAAATTATTGAGATAAGTTCTGCTAATTGATCGTTAGTGGAGTACATTTCACTAATTTTTAATGTATTTAGAGTCTTCTCACTAATTCAACTTGAGAGCGACAGCATTCCCTTGATTATTTAAAAAGCGAGAAATGAAAACGGTGACCCCAATTCATCCAAGCCAACTATTTCTCTAAATATTTATTTCCCGCTCGTCTCTTAATCATCTCACAAAGCTCCAGTATCAGGTGGCCGAAATCAATACCCGTACCTCCAATTAAGTCGCCCGACAAAGAAATGGATTTATCCCCGCGGCGGCGCCTCGGTGCTCGCCCCGCCCCCCGGGAAGAAAAGAGCCCGAGTCGAGCAGGCGACTTTAATCGGTCAATTTTTATGCAGCGGGCGCCGCCCGTCGTAACCGTCGATGCGAGAGCGACCTCAAAGAGATGCAAATGGCGATACTTTTCACCCTTTCGCGCGTCTCCCGGGGGCCGCCGAGCACCGGTGCACGTCCAGGCGGGCGCGCCTCCGCTACGTGCGCTACGTGCCTCACGGGACTCCCCGACCGCGCTGAATTCGCGAAAAGCGCCGGTTGAATGATTCTACGTCGCGGCTTTGCGACCGGCTATTTTCCCGGCTCTCTTTTAGCCCCGGGCGCCGTTGAGCCCGGTATTTTAGGTGCGGATTGAAGTGATTGGGAGCGAACGCGAGGGCTCGCTGGAAATATAAATAAGTTGATTTGGTCACTTATAGGATTATCGGAGAAAGGGGTGAAACGAACCTTCGCGGGGCTATTGGATAGTCGACGGGATTATAAAGTGGTCGATAATAAAAATGTTTATTTCGTTTTGCGGGGATCGCGTTTCGATTGAGTGTTGATGTTGGATGAAAAATTTGTATGAATTAAATAAAGCAATCGGGCGTTATTTGTGAAATTGTGACTGGAAATTTTTTTTGTTGAAATAATTGAATAGATTCCTGTAGTTATTACTTACTGCAAGATAATGTACTTTTTATTTATTATTTTTTTCTTAAAGTAGAATAAACACTACCGGTATGGTCAATCTAAAATTAAAATCCCATACACTCGCAAACTTTTGAGTGACCTAGAAATTCGAAATTTATCTCGAACTTACCAAGAAATATCTTGAATCTAAAAATGTACCGAAGTTTTATACCACCATTATTTCACTATAATTATCTTTCCACTTACTCCACATCGTTAATATAACACTCCCAGTTTGCTTTAGCTTAAAAATACTACTTTCCTATCTAATTTAGCGCGATGCCTCCCTTTTTTCAACAAACTTTTAACTTTAACTTTAAATTTAAAATAATCAAAGTTATAAAGAGCGGCTGAACCATTTATTAAATCCCCCCGATGAACGGAAGCAAATTAAAATTTGTTACAAATGATTTAATAAAGGACTCTTGATTAAATAAGGGGTGCGATCGTAATTTCCCGCCCCTCCCCCTCCAGCCTAAATCAAAGGGTCTGGGTACAAAGACTTTAATTGATCTTTTACATAAAGAGCGTTAATAATAATCGCGCAAAATCTTACTTTGACGGGATATTACATTGTAACCTTCTAAGCGCTTTTTCGATTAATTAGATTTTTTCAAAAGCACAACAAAACGACCGATGCGTTAAAGACGCAATTATGATGCAATGTTACATCGAGTGGTTAACGAGCTTTGTAAACTCTAATTACTGTTTATCGCCGGGCTTTATACATATAGATGATATCGCTCTAACTTTGTTTCGTACATTTTTCTCGTATCTCCTTGATGAACCTTTGGGGGGAATTTTAATAAAACTTCTTTATCTTTTAAGCTTAGCCGGTGTCTTTGATAAACCGTAGTAGTGCCCTTTGAAATAGCCCCGCTTTTAAGTGCTGTCTCAAGAAGGCTTTAGGAATTGTTAAGTTACAAGTCTCAGCTGAAACTCGAGAGATTTGATGAAATTAATGAGTAAGCGTTTCTTCGCCGCGAAAAAGAGCTAATCGACTCTGTTTATCTGCCTTAGAAGTCATTTACAGCGACGCAAATTGTTTTTCATGGTGAAAATCTTACCGGTTCGTAATTTCATATTGATTGCGAATTTACAGTTTTATTTTTTATTTCACGGCAATGAGAAATTTATTTAAAAGACTTTTTTTTTCAGTAACAAAGTACTTATATTCCAGTATCTAATGGATAGTATTAAAATATCTTATTTTTTACTTTAATTGAACGTCGATTATCATATAATATTTAACATGATTTTAAGCTAAGATCGTCTAACGCGTATCTACCTCGGCGAATCTTAAGTAAACGAAAATCGAAGCACCGGGCAAACTCCCGTACGCTGAAACTCGGAAAGGGAGTAACGAGAAAACGCGATGATCCCTGGGCGAGCGGCGAACTCGGTCAACGCGACTCGAGCCCCGCAAAGTCCGGAGATGAAAAATTCGGGCAATCAGAGCCGCTCAAAAAACGCACACGAGTCGCGTAAGCGGCTTTCACAACTTGAGCGAAAGTCGGGCCGAGAGAGGGCCAATATAAGCTCCGCGCGGCGGGTAAAAAAAGTTCCGCCCTCGAACGCATATGACCTCCGCGCCGATAGCACGGGCTGCCGGGCAATCGCATTTTTCGCGCGAATCGCCGTGCGATCCGGCAGAAGGAAAATTGAGACGTGCTGTAAACACACGCGGCAAAGCTTCGGGAAAAAAAGTCGGGAGCGAATAAGTAGACTCGGGAGTTGCCGCGGAGCCGAGAGGACGCTAGGAGACGATGGAGGGTATGAAGGAGGTAATAAAAGCGAGCGTTCGCAGCTTTTTCTCTCGCATTCAGATTCTGTTTTGAGGCTGTAATGCATATTTTATTGCAGGACGAATTTCTTTTACAAGTGGGGGATGTTCTTTGCGGAAGATAATTTTACGCGATGTTTGAATTATTTATCTTGGAGATATTGTGGGTTTTGAGATTTGAATTGCATATTATTTATACGCAGACGTGCTTAGCGGACGATGAGCGCTGAAGATAGAAATTAAAACATTTAATAACTGTCTGCACTTAATAAGTTATATACGATTAAAATCTAAAAAGGGTAGATCAAGTTAAATAACTGCTGTGAGAGGTTCACGTCAAATGCTTTTTTTAAATTTTAATTTTAAACGAGAGACAGTCTATAAAGAATAAATTAAACAAGAAGGTTGATTTTTCAAGTATTTTATGACTTTTATGATGACCAGCTGAGGTCAGCTTTTCAGTATTTAAGTTATCGACATAAATTATTACTGCATTGTTTAAAGCACAGGTTGAGCAAATTAAGTATTTAGATTGTGAACGTATAAAATATAGACCATCATGTAGACTTGATCGAATGGTAACATTGCCGGAAAAACTGCACGTTCAGAAATTTTGATTTTCAATTGCTTTTTATTTTTTACGTGCTTAAGATTTTGTGAACGATGTCGGCATTTTAGGTATAAGCCATTTCAAAAAGAATTAATTTCGGATTAATGTACAATATGTTAAAAAACATGGGGAAAAAACCTTTAACCCTATATGTGAAGCGAAAGTATTGAAAGAATTTAGTTGAAAATCAACGTGTTTAGGGCGTTATTACTCCATTTAGTTCTATCGTCAATGGGTAATTCATTCTGTAAAATCACTGGCCATGTTTTAAAACTGATTTTGCAATCGCTTTTTAATTATACATTATAATTTCCTAATATTAATCGAATTTTTCAGTTGTAATGGAGTAGAAGACAATAGTTAGATTTTGCATTTCTTTTATGATCATTTCTAAATCGTTAATATATCTACGTTTGGATCCTAATATAATAAATTTGATGGTACTCGTGAAGTTGCTGAAACTGAAAATTATTGAAGTGCAGATGTTTTATGCAGTGGTTTTGAAATAAAGAATGATAAATATGATTCTTCGAATTAGTTTAATCTGTAGGTTAATTAAATTAATAATTCAATTTATTATTATATAATACTATAGATTCTTTAAAATTTTGTCGGATATAAAGACGATGAATGTTTTGCGATTTTCAGGCTACATCAACCGCGTTAAAAGTTTCTTAACTTTCCCTATTTAAGTCGCTCTCTAGCTAGCTCAAATTAACCCATCACTTTTAGCAGATAGGTCACGAAACAGTTGCCAGCAACAACGCAAAGCCTTGGATAAGCCTGACTAGCGATTGGCGTATAGTGCAACACATCCATAAAAAAAACCGCACTCGCTCTCAAGTACGGCTCGACGAATTTTCGGAGTAAAAAATCAAGAACCGCAGAAATAAAGCAAAAAAAGGGACCGTTCTCTATCGGTTTTGTTAATGGAGCGCGCCAGGACCGATAGAACGCACCGGCGTGTTTTATGCATCGCATTCGGCGCGCCTTTGTGATGAGAATTTAAAAGTTTAAATAGACGCGGCATTCTTTTTGTCCCGGGCCACCGCCTCCGCCTCTGGAATTCGCATGCAAATGCATAAATTTTTCGTGCACCCGCGAAAAAGCCCGCTACTGCGTGCGCGCGCGAGAGAGAAAGAGAGGCTGGGGCAAACTGCTCCGCGACAGAGGATGAAAAGGAAAACGCGAAGCGCACATTTTCACCGGCAGCGCGGAATGTGTAATCAGTCCTAACGAGATGGGAAGAGGCGGCGGCGGCGGCGGCGGGTGGAGGGAGGGCAGTTTCAGTTTTTCGAACGTGCCGTCTGCCAGGCCCGGGGAGGCCGCCTAGTTAATCGCACGAAATTGCCAGAGGTCTTCGCGGATCGATAATGCCGCGGCAGCCCCCGAACCAGCGTGTTAGCCGAGTGGGCGGCCGGGAAGAGCGGAGAAACGCCGGCGCGCCGATGAAAACGGAGACGCGGGAGGGAGAGACGGACGCCGCCGAACAAACAAAGGCCGTGGCTGAGACGCTGGGCCGAGGATTCGAGAAGGACGGGAGAAGAGACAGAAGTGGTCGACGTAGGGGGGAGGGGGTCGGAGAGAAGAAAGACGCAATAAGAGGCTGAAAATGCAGAAAACGCAATCTCCGTCGACGAGGCACGACCGGCTGACGGAGGAATCGCGCTTCGGGGACTCGCGAGCGCCTCCAAATTATGTAAATGCAAATGCTGAGAGGGGGCGAATTAATGAATTAGAGTGCGACGTCTTTGCCGTTTAATCACATACTTAGGCTCGACGTTTCCGTGCGTAACTTCTACATTAACTCTCTATTTGCTATTAATTGAGCGTCAAAGTGTTCATAGCTATGAAGAAGTTCCGTGTTTATTTGAAAACAATGATATAATTACTTTCAGATTTATAAATATTTAGTGGTTGATCCTTTGTTAAAGATAGTACTTAGAATCATTGAATTATATAGAAAAATTATTGAATTAATAAAATTCAAGACAAAATTAATTAGGTATAATTTTTTTAGAAACTTTAGAAACTAAAATTTTACGAAAACTTGATTATTCTCCAAACTTTATTGAGCAAATTAATAATAATTTTACGGATTTAAATTAAGAGATTATATAAGCATTGCTATTTCCATTCATTTTGGAATACGCAATGATCCAAATTAATCCTCTAAATTTATAATGTACGCTATAAAAACAATCGAAGTTCCAGTTGAAATCTGTAATATAATAAAGCAATAGATTCAACGCTGATCTTGCAGGTATACCGTGTGAATTCAAAATGAAATTAAGTAATCCAGCGCGCAAGATCCCTAAACGTACAGCCCTGATCCAAAATTATGGCTTCATTAAAGCAACCCCTGCTATCTTCGCGCGTCGCAGTAAAACCCGGCATTTTCATTTCACCGGATAATAATACATTACCCCGCCAACTTTAGAAACTTAAAAAAAGAATCTTTACACCCCGCGACAGAATTAGCTCGACCGCTGTCGATTTACTTTCTCCGTAGGGCTAAAAAAAAGGCGGAGAAACAGGGCGCACCCAAATTGGCCGAGATTCCCTCGAAACACGTATTATACCCCCGCGACGATCGATTTTCTGAAAAAAAAGGAAAAAATAGGGAAGAAAGAAAAAAAAGAAGAACGGAATAGTCGTACCCCCGCAGGGAGACGTTGGCAAGCGCTCATCGCGCGGGACCGAGTGCACACGTTCTGGGTCGGCCCTCGCGCCCTCCAGGTAGGTCAGAGTTAAATTACCGGGTGGGCGGGGGAGTGGGGGTCACATTGTTGGAGCCGGAAGATCGCACGCGCCAGGCAGGAAAGAAGGCGGAGGGTGGCAAACAAACCGTCGCGTGGCGGGGATTCCTTTCAATTTGAAGAATGCTCGCGCTCATTCTAATTAGCTTTCGAGGGGGCGATATTTTTGCCCCGGACGAGATTCCCTCTCTTTTTTTTCATTCTCTTCTTCGCCGCCTCTTTTTTTTTCTCCGGCAGGCGGACAGGATAAAGGAGGCGGATGTGCGTCGGTGAAGGTAACGGGCGCCGCCGTTAGACCTTTCTAGGGGAATATAATGTGGGCGGGTATAATGAACGAGATGGATATCGGATTTCAATCTTTTGTTTTAACTCGTCAGGGCGAGTGACTAATTGCATAACACTGCGCCGGTGGACAATGGAGAATTGAATAAATTACTTTGCTCCGGGGAGAGAGTTGATGGGAGATGATTTTGCGTGAATGTTTGTCAGGAATAAAATAATGTGAAAATTTCTTTTTTTTTCTTTATTTACTTTAGTTCCCAATGATGGTTATCGATTTATTGGAGTTTTAGAGTTATTACTGACGTTTCGTTCATTCTTTAGAGGAAGCTTTTTGTTTTCCTGTTCAGTTATTGAAAATCTTTATTTCTATGTACGGAGAAAAAGAAATTGTCTTGTAAATATTGCAATTGCAGGCACTAGGAAAGAGGGTCAGTCAAGCAATATGGAATGAGCTATCTTTAATCGATATTAAATATTAGTATGTTTTGCATTTCATTTATTTTAATTTACATGAAAATGTAGAATTATATTATATAATAAAAACAAGAAATAATCAAATTATTCAAAAATTATTAACTTTCTTATTTTTAGTGTAGTTTAAAACTTTTATTTAGAACTGTGCTGATAAAGTGAACTAAAAGATTCATAAAACGTTGAGCTTTATAAGAAACAATAGATATTTCAATAAAAATATTTAGATTTACAATAAAAAAATTAATTGCTCATCATAAAACACTATATTACATAATACATCAATTACCTACGTTTACTTTTATTTATTATTGTAGTACATAAAAATGCCAATTTAATATCGACAGTGAAGGCTCAAATAAACAATTAACGTGTTATTAAAAAAAAATCTGTTTTTTTCTACACGTATAAATATAGGAAACACTTTCATTTCCTTTTTCTCAGAAACAATGACAGGTGACTACAAAAAAAATGTACCTTTTTACAAACCCACTCATACTTCTGAATAGGAGTAGAATTAGTAGCTTACTACGTGACTCGTTGTAAAAACAGATGTACAAGCAAAGCAGTCAGGTCAAGTATTATCTACTTAGAGTAGGACTACGTTTTTTCCTGAAAATCGATTCTTTTTTACAACCGTCGCATTCCCATCCCAATTATGAAATCGACTCCGGAAGTATGTCAACGTCATTACCATCCACTACCCTCCAAATCCCAACCCCAATCTTTGAACTATATATATTCATCGTACAAGCTTTCCGTTCCCTGCGAACTCCAACATCGGAATATCACCGAATCAACGGCCGGCTGCACCCCCGCCCGAGTCCTCTGAATAACACCGGATAACTAGAGAGCCTCGGGGGACAAAAACACAGAGATCTCCCCCCCGACGGCTCTAATTCGCGCCGGAAAGTGGAGAGTTGCGTATCGGCAATTTCGCGGAGCCTCCGCGAGCCCGCGGTCGCACACCAAGGAGCCGTAACTCAATAAAAGGCGAAATTCGAGCAGAGCTACCGTAGTTGCGCGCTCGCGCGTTTTCCAGTGCATAAATCCTCCTCCGCGCCTCTTTTTTTTTCTGCCGCGTGCAGGCGCGGCAATACCGCCCGGGGCTTCGGTGCGCGACGCCCGCCAAGGCATTATTTCCGGTGCTTAGCCCGATCCACGTATGGCTGCACCGCCCACCCACCGCCCCCCGAGTGCACGCCGCGGGTTTTCCCGCTGGATCCCGTGGGAGGGGGAGGGGGATAGCTGCGTGGCGCTGCAACCCATCCGGTGCTTTGTTTCACCGCGCCGATGTGCTTTGACGGGAGCACCGACAGGTGGGGTCGACTCCTCCGCGGGGGGTGCGCTTTATGACGCTGTCTGGGCGTTTCGGCGCAACCCAAAAGGGGTGAGACGCTGCTGGGATGTTTTAAAGCTCGCGGTTTAAAGTTATAATTAATTTTTTTTAAGTTAGAGTTTGCGTTAGCGGGGTCTGAGATACTATCAAGATTAAACCTCATATCGTTGCAGCTTAATTAAATAACAGCGTAGGGGATGTGTTTAACTTTAGTGGGTGCTAACGCGGGTTATGAAAAATATTTTATAAGTCTTTTTTGAAAGTAAAGAAAAAATTGAATAAGAGCATCGATTAATGAGATTGCGCATAAAATGTGTCGGATGAATTCTTTGATCTGAAAGTTTAATGAATAATTTTAATAGTATGTCATTTTTTTTCACTTGTGCTTCACTACATTTTAACAAAGTTGAGATTCATTTGAGATTAGTATAAAAGGTCTTTGAAATATTAATTTTGATTAATACAAAATGCTGCACAATTAGCAAAAAGCATAGGTACTTGAATATAAATGAACGTTTGAATCTTTCATGACTGCATTAGTCTAATTCAGCTTAAACTTTAGATTCAACAATTCAAAATCGTATTCAATAATTACTAGCTACATTTTAAATAAAGAATAAATGCTTTCTTAAAGTTTCATTTTCTTGATACGTTTATGGATTCATAGCATTATTTCAATTCTATTTTTTTTTCTCAGATCCAAGTTAGAAAAAATGAAAATTTTGTAAATGCAGCAATACGCTGTTTGATTAAAATTTGTTGATATAAAACATGCTTTTGAACTAGATTTTTGTTAATGAATTTGCTTAATAAATTGCAAATTTATATTTAAAAAAATGTTACTTCTTTTATATTTGCTTCTCGAATTCTACACTAATACTGAAATATTCCACCTTTTCTATTTTTTAGTTTTTTATCAATAAAAATGTTCAAAATTTACATCTTTCAAACTTTGATTGTTTATTCTAATCAAATCACTTAAATTTAACAATTATTATAAACCATATATTAATATAGTATTTTTTCTTTTTTTTTGCAGGAACACGTCGAATTCGTCGGATCGTTTACAAGGATCTGGATGTCTCAACGAAAATAGAAAACATCAATCGGAATTAATGTATTTGATGCAATAAAAAAATACACTGATTTGGCAAACTTTTAGATATATATAGGTATAGCATTGTGTACACTTGGGATCCCCAAAATGTACAAAATGTTTATGCCATGTATATGTGGAAGTTTTCTAACAGTGAAGCATCTCATGCGAATTCCGTTTGTTGTATCTATGTGCCTTGCACTCTCGGTCTGCGATTCAAACTCGAGCCCAAACGTGGTGGGGTTCGGAGGGATCTCCGAGCAATGCGAGGTGCCGAAAAAGACGATGGAGGCCAAGCTGCCATCGTCTGCACCGAGGGAATCCGCGACTGTGAGTGCTCTTATTGTTACAGCTATCAAACTTCCTTTCCCTTCGCCTTTTGTATTGTTCTATTCTACATACCCACTCTGAAATAATTAGAGGCATAATTATAGCTTTTCATTTTATAGTTTAGTGTTTTCATAGATTTAGCTTTTTTATTTTTTACATTAAGCATTATTATAAAAGTAAATTCATTAGTAAATTTAAAAATTAAACGTTCCGTGATCATTTTTTGTCATTACATTAGAAGCATCCCCGACTCGTTTGTCCATTTCAGCGCAGAAAAATTGTCACTGCCCAACGACGCATCATCTCTGCAGATTATGGTAGTGACAATTGACAGACCTCCCTCCATTCGCGACCCTATTTTCATTCGTTTGTCCATTTCAGCGCAGAAAAATTGTCACTGCCCAACGACGCATCATCTCTGCAGATTATGGCAGTGACAATTGACAGACCTCCCTCCATTCGCGACCTTATTTTCATTAGTTTTCATTAAAATTAAAATTAGATTTCGTCATTTTATAGAGTTTTATTTGATAGAGTCCCCTTCCCTCCCCCTTTAGTCCTTTTCAGGTTTCTATTTTAATTTTATGATATAATGATTTTTTATGATGGAAAAGAAGAGTTTATTAATGGTAAGCTACAGTTACAATTTTTCATAATTGGGAAATTACAGGAAACTTTTCATTGCATCTGGAATACAGAATATCAAACATTAAACGAGATGTACACTTCATTTTTTCAAATCAATATTTGTTAATAGACATCGCAATTTGAAAATTTTATGTGAAATGTTTATTAATTAAATTGTGTGCTTCTATACATAATTAATGATTTGGTTGTCGTAATGGAATGTTTCCAAAACTTTCCTAATTGATTGTTAATTATTAAATTTATAAAGCATACTTAATTTATTTTAATGTTTTAGGGACTGATAATGTCAAGCCATAAAACTCTACAGTATCAAAGTTTATAGAATATAATAATTGACAACTCAATAAATTAGTAATGATTATTCTTAGAAATGTTTGGAAGATTATATCTTATAATACTTATGTAAGTATACCTACCCTACATATTTTTTAAAATTATTTTATAATGAATTATAAAAATTATCTTTGTTTTTTTTTCTTTGGATTGTAACGTATACGAAGTCATTTTATTCGTATAATCCTATAGAACAATATGTTTGAAAATTTTTAGATATTATCATTGACTGAATTGCATATCAAATCTAATTATTAAGTTTTCTCATGCTGTAAAAACTACTTTACTTTAAGCTTGAGGACAACCCTTTTGTCTACCTTTTCCCCTATAAAAAACCATATAATATTCTTTTTTAAGAACAGTTGACGTAACTTTCACACTCTGCTACATCTACTCCTGCAGAAGTAGCGTCACCAAACATCCCATTACCCTGAAAAGACCGGCGGGCACCTTTATCCTCTCCTCCTCCTTTTACTCGCAGCTATAGAAAGACCCTCGTAAAAGACACCGCGTAAGGCTTTTTTTTACAGGGCCCCGCAAGCTCGAAAAGTACCAGTAAGCGGTATTGGTGGCGCTGGCGCGCGAGTTTAAAAGTTCACGGGGTGTACATGCACACAGCCGGCGGCGAGCGCGTCGCAGCGGTCTCGCGACGTTTCGCTAATGACCGTCGCGCTCGGCTCGGCTTCATTGCGTTTACGCCGGGCGTAATCGTGAAACCACGCCCCATAAAAAAGAGGGGCAGAGCGGCGTCGCGCCGCCGGCGGAACTGCGACAGCCTCCGCCATTTAGGGGCACGTACCCCCATCCACCGTCGGCGTCTCGCGTAGTCCAAGTGTTATGCGCTGCTCGCCCCTAAATACGGCCCGGCGACTATACGGGAATTATTTATTCGCTCGCCGCGCAGCGGATATTGGAGAGTCAGTTGAGTGTCAAAGATCGCGGACGATCCGAAGGGATGCGGGCGTAATGCGATTCGCTTCAAATGGCCGGAGAATGGAAATTGCCGTTTGCATGTAGAGCCGTTTTAGATGTTTTTGATGGGATCAAGGTGTGATTGCTTTAATGTGGAACTTAACGGGCGCGTGGAGTGAGGTTTGGTAGTGCGTTTAACTCCTGGTGTGATATCGTTAATGGCACTTGACTTTCTAAAATTAGACGTTTCATCGGGAAATATTGTCTTGGGAATCGGAGAATTTATTTTGGTTGTAGCAGCTACTCGTGCAATGTTAAAAGTTACGGGTTTGACATTTTTTAAGCAACTCTGTGAGTACTTTATTTAAACTAAAATCTGTTAAAAACATTTCAAAAGTGATTATTATCTATTCCAAAAGTGTGATTCTTTATTAAATAGATTTGCATACGATAGTCAATGATCATCTATACGTTGGCATGATAAAAAAAATGTTTAAGTAGAAACAGTCTGGTACGGTAAGCCAACATTAATCAAAAGCAAATTTTTAATTTTAAATTTAAATACACATGAAGTTCTTAGATATCTCCAGAGTATTTATTGTTCTTTTCTATAGTGAAAATTAAAAATGAACCTATAATAATATAGGCATTTATATTTATTATTATAGATGGTTGATTTTTATTTTACAATGTAGGACAAGAACAGTAACTAATCGTCTATCTAAAATGAAAAATTTACTCCTAAACAGCAAAGGCTGGCCACAATTGACTGTTTCTACTTAATCGATTTTTCTTTATCAAACCAACATAGTTGATCATCTAACCACGTTTACAATTTTGCAGTTTTCTATCTAAGTTAGAAAAATCAATTTTAAGAGTAAATTGAAAATTTTCTTTATATAACGCTTTTAATAAAAATTCATTGTTCGCTTGCTTTAGAAAACATTTGTAAGGTTTCCCATTTCTTTAGAACATGTTAAGTTATTATTTAAAGGAAAATAAAATAATTCTAATTAGTTATGTCAGTTAAAAATTAAGTAATATTATTTACATATGGCTATAAGTAATTAAATATTCATAAATTGCTTTTAAAGTCGGAATTTATTAAAATATATTTACATTTTCGATGAGAAGCATGTCAATTACCTTAAGTAATGGAAAATCGTATGCAGCTGTTACAATTTAAGATAAAGTTTGAAATTCTTTTTTATCCGGAAAACAATTTACTGCTGGAAAATCAAAAATCGAACTTTATTAAATTCTTTCAAACTAGATTTTTTTCATTTTTTGAAAAATATTGAATATTACTCGACAATTTGTACACAAAATTGGAAAAACGTTAACCACGAATAATATTTCATTTTCTTCCAGCAGCAGTCAACTAACGGCATTTCAAATATTTCCAAACATCCACTTATTATTAGCCAGATTAAACGAAGAATCTCAATCGACCCGGTCCACACGGCAATATCTTGAATCCCAACGCGAAGAGGACAAGACCTAAAAGTAATAAAGTCAATCCGAGCTACAAAAAAAAGAGAGAAGTCGATCGAAAAGGAAAAAAAAGGCAAAGAAGCCAAGAGAGAAGCAACGGTACGAAGCTGGAGGATGGAGGGAAAATTCGAGGCGAGGCGACGGCGAAAGTCTGAATTCGACGAGGTCGGTCGAGGCACCGCGCGCGGCAATTTATTAACGCGGCGTCCCTCGAAATTCAATTACCAGTAGTCGAAATCGAAACATAAAATCGCCAGCTCATCCCTTAATGGCTTTTCTCGTGTACTGCAGCCGGGCGCGACCAGCGACGCGTGCACGCGCCTCTCCCAATTTCCTCCGGTCCGCCCGCGGCACCCGACGGTCGCCTGCGGCGCTCCGGGCTTTTTACAGCATTCCGCAGCACGGAATGTCTCGCCCGTGCGGCTTTCCCAGCGGCGCGCGCTCCGGAGCTTCTTCCTGCTCCCATCCCTCTATCGCGACTTTGTAGGTACTGCGCTTCTCCTTAGAGTCTTACGGAGCTGCGGGCGGGCAAGTCGTAAATTTTCCGGGGGCTCGTATCGATGCGCCGTGGAGATAATCGACGGATGCACGTTTAGATGTGCTGTAAATTGGGAGTTTGTTCTCCGCGAGGTTGGGATCTTACGGCATTGTTGTAGTTTTAGTGCGAATTGACGGCGGGCTAGTGAATTGGTATGGCTGACTATATCTACGGTTGTACTACTTTTATCAATCTTTTATAGATGGAATATTGTACAGAGAGAAATATTGGTGATCGTTTTATTAGGGACATAAAATTGCAATATCACAAAATACTGCGCTGGAGTAGGTATGCAAAATTTAATCTAAAAATAGTATAGAATATTTCTTCGAAGAAAACATACCGATGTTATACATCACTAACTTTTTAAAATGTCATATATTACATATTATACGACTAATTAAATAATATAACAATTTCGCTTTTAACATTAAAACTGAGTTCATTTTAATGTAGCATTAATCTTCATTAGTTTATTTAAGTATTGTGTATCATTCGAGTAGAAAATGAAATCTTCCTTGACTATATATGAAGTTCGTTAATTAAAATGCATATTATAATTAAAATTTATTTAACTAATTTCAATATTAATTTGATCTTTATTTCTCGTAACGATCTGAAAGTTTTATGCACTTTGATACGCGATTAAATTTACGATAAAGTGGTTTATTTATCTTTATTCATATTTTTACGACATTTTTTAGTAATTAATTTTTATCATGGTCGTATTTCACGCACAAAGAATATAAAAAAGAATAATTACTTCAAAGTTTAATTTAAAATAAATATTTGTCATTGGCATTATTTTTGCTTTCTCATAGAGACATTTAAAGTGACATTTAAATAAGTTCCAAATGAAGTAAAATATTACTTTGACTTACGTAATCATAACGGCTTAGTGAAACTTTTCCGAAACTCACCTGAAACAAAAAAAAAAACGGTTAAATACTCATAAATAACCATAACCAATAAATTTACTAATCTGGGTTTCAGCAAAAAAGATTTAATTTAATCGCTTATGTTCTTAGATGCTTTAACCAGGGCACAAGATCGGTCGTTAAAAAAAATGTTCAAAACTTCACGCCAAAAAAGTTTGAGCTAGCAGGCGCGAAATGCGCATTACGTTCGCCGACGTTGCACGCGTATGGGGAGGGGACGGGAGCGAAATTTCCAGCGAAATAACTCTTTGGCGCTTGACTGCGCACGGTTGCACTTACGGCTGTTTTATGCTCGCGCAAGGCAGGTAAAAGTGTGTAAGGGCGCGCGCGCGCGGAGTCGCGTGAAAAAACAATATTCAATCTGGCTGAGTGGAAAATCTTGTAGATGCGTCGAACGAAAATCATCCAGGCAAACTTCCACGGCGAGTCAGTTAACTTTCGTGTTCGAACCAAAACTTTTTCCCCGACGGGCATGCGCGCGCGCGCGATGAAAAATTCGAAGCGAAGTTGAATTCGTTGAATTTTTGGAATACTTTTTCATAGTCTTGGAAAAAATTAATGTATGAGGGGTGTGTACTTGGTTGGATCGAGCAGAATCAGCATAGAGAAGAGATTTTTTCTTTTATAGTCAATTTATGTGTGTTTTATGCGAGGGTTCGAATAATGGACGATGCCTATTTATTTTTTTGGAAATCAAAGGAAAGGTATGAAACTTACAGCGTCGTTTGGTTTAATTTGAAACGAAGTTCGACCTTATTTCAAGGAAAATATTTGAAAGAAAATCAAATTACTTTTCTCTGCGTACAGTACAAAATAGATGAAAACAAGATAATATTCTCCAGCAAATTGTTATAAAATTTTCCCTTCATATGGGAGGGTGCCATATTTAAAGCATTCTCTTTTAACGTCTGGAATGGCGTTAGCTGGTTTTATGTGCTGCCTCTAAAACTTTTATTTTGTACGATCTTATGGGGCATTTTCCGCGAATTGATGATAGATTTTATTATAAATATTTTTTTAATCGACGTCTGCAAGAGACGCTTAATATTTTATCTCTATCATTTATCGCCTATATTTTTTACAATTTTTTTCCGAGAGAAACAAATAAATTACCCTTCCATTCATCGAAAATTTATAGCAAACTGTATTTTACTCACATTACTCGACAAAGTCAAACCTCCCAACAAAATGTTCGTAATCTCGCAACCGGAGTATACGCCGCGTCCAAGGAGCCTAGTAAAAAAAAAGCGCTCGGCGCGCAAATATTTACCAAATTTCCTCCAAACGAGCGCAACAGCAGCAGCTATACGGGCGCGATACCTCGCGCGCGAGCCTTTTGTTCGCGCCGCGTAAAAAACAGAGGCTGGTGGCACTTTCGCCGGCAGCGCGAGCGACGCGCGAGCCTCTGAAAAGAAGTCGCGCGCCGGTCCACAATGGGTCGCTCGTTGCCGCCGCGCGAAGAAAAGGCGCAAGCGGGGGCGCGGGACTCGGCGAGATGCGCCCCCCCCCCTCCCCCTCCGGAAAGTAGGGCGCGCGTTTCGGCCGCCGGGCGGGGTAGGAAGGAGGGAGGCGACAATGGCCGAGCGACGCTCGCACACATCGGTATATAGACGCGCGCGTATTTTCATTGTGCCGCGGCGCCGCCCGGGCTGACTGTGCCGGCGGCTCCTCCACTGCACTGCTCGAGGGGCTCGCGGGCGCGCGCTGCCGAGTGGCTGCTTAGCGCGCGGGCCTCCTCAGTGCGCGCGGCTCGACAATGCCATTCGAAATTACGCCGAGTATTGACTTACTTACTCGACTTGCTCGCGCTTCACTTGCAAATTGTTTTATACCGGAGAGGGGTGGTATTTTACGATAATTTTAAGGGGGGGGGTGGATTGGACGGCTGCACGATAGTCGCTGGCACGTAGTACGTTTATATTTGATGGGAGTACGTGGGAGGAATTTTTTGATATGTTTTGTATAAAATTGTTTATCGATTGAAAAGCTTCTTTTATTTGAAAAATTTGTGTAAGGAAGTTTATTTATTCTTTAATAGAGTAAAAAGAGTAAATTAATTTTCATAAATGAATAAATGCCGCGATGCAAACTTATAATTTACGGAATTTAAAATGGATATGTAAATCAAAATACCTTAACTACCGGGAATAATTTATTGTATTTGTTAAAGAAACAAAATTTGGTTTGGTTGAACATTTTCTATTTATGCGATATTTTCTGCACTCCATGCGCGTTAAATTTTTGATTTTCCAAATACTTTATCGTCAGTTAGAATTTAATTTTCAGTGCAGCTATTGGTTTTTCAGTTTCAGGCATTATTTGGCTCATTAGCGCCAGTTCAAGCATTTATTAAAAATAAAAGCTTATTCGGGTGATATATTGCGCCCGGGAGCTTGGGGGATATGTGATAAAAAAATTGTTAGATCGATAAAACGTCAGATTATATTTGAAGAGGGACCGAAAGCGCAAGTCACGTCTAATAAATCTTCTGGACGTAGACAGAAATTAAAAGGCTTCAATCAATTCAATTAAAAATAATTTTAATATAGCAAACACGTCAACTCGTATCGGAGCGACGATCCGACACAAACGCGGCAGAAAAATTATGGATCGGATGGTTTATAAATATTAATATATTTTACTTTTCAGAAAATAATGCCTGAAAAGTAACAGACAATCATTAATCTTGTGAAATACAAGCAAAAAATTAAAACAATTATCGATAGTTTACAATGTCAATAAATTGTTATTTACGTTGACATATAACAACGGCATTTTGATAAAAACTGGTTATCGAGGAGCGCATTCTGCTCCAGTTTTACGGTTCTGTAAAAAGGAAAAGAATAAATTGAATAATATTTATTTTTTTAGTCTTTATTTACAGTGTTTATATTTGTTTGTAATAAATATTTAATGTATTTTAAATTTAATTTCTTTTAATCAATATTTTATTGCAGAGTATGGAGTACTATGAGCCCTAACAGGTCCCGATCCATTATTTTCAGTGAAGTCATTTGGATGAACTTTTTAAAAAAATATATACAAGTTATATTAAAAATATATAGTAGTTTCCAAGCGAATTCAGATAAAATTCCTTGTAGATCCAGCTATATTTTTAGATGGATCATCTATATCAGTATATATATAATTTGGACTAATTTTATTTCTAGGCATTTTCCACGTAGGTTCCAACTAATGCAAGTATTAGGTGCATGAATGCAACTCGATTGTTTTATCAATTCAACTTATTTTGCTCCATTAAATTCACTGGATTTCGAAAAAATTTTCGAGTTTTTATCAAGATTCCTATTATTCTTATTTAAGGGATGTTACGAACATAAATTAATGATGCGGATAGTGTAACGGTAGGAGTAATTGTTTGTTGGTGGAGATTACTTCGAACTCCGAAGCACATGTAGTAAATTGGTGTTAAGTTTTGTTATCGAGCGCTGCTGCTGCCGAATCGATATTTTAACAACTATATGTGGTAACTAAAGCTTTCCATAAACTTTAAACTCAAAGTTTTGGAAATTATATCACCAGCTCTAAACTTCGAGCTTAATAATTTCGCTGTTGAATAAACTTGATAAAATACTTGATAAAATCAATGGAATTCAATTATTACTTGAGTATCGATTACTTTATTATATCGACGACGTGTATACAACTCGATTGATTTTAACACAACTTTTTTGTAAATTAGCTTTATATTTTTTTCTTTTAACTTTTGCGGTGAGTAGTAAACTAAAGTGAGTTTCAAATTAAAAATTAATAATTTCGGTAAATATGAACTCATTACCTTATTGTTTCGACGCAATTAAACAAAAAGCACCAAACTTTTAAACACGGTAAACATAGCGCAAATTTCTCGTATAACCAAATAAAACGTTTTTCATTATAATTTAAAAAGTATTGATGAATTGACGGATGTTTAATAACCTTGTTATGAACTTTTAATATCAATTCTTATATAAAATTTTTCGTTTAATAGAAATGAAAAAGTATTTCCTTTTAACTAAAAGATACACGTAAAATACTATTTAAATTATTTAAACGTTTTAATAATTGAAACTTTTATAGCCTTCAACCAATAATTACAAAAATGTAAAATTAAGTTTATTTATTAATTATGCGACTCCCAACTTACAATTAAATGAACTATTGAATTAAATTAAAATTATCTTCAAAAACTTCATAAAAAAGCTCCACTCGTACCTCATAAAAAAACAAAAAGTGTAAGTTCCCTGCACTTCTACTAAAACAATAAAAAGTAAGCACTGAAAATTTCTCCAGACTCGTATGCACAAACTAAAAGCAATACTTACCCAAGAGTTTTAAGGTCATATCCGTCAAGACAGCACTCGGCAAGATCCGCGAAAGAAAGCTCGGTGGAAAAAAAAAGTTTCCAGCGGGCAGGCGCTTACATAAGCTTGTTCTCGCGCTTTCTCGCCTCCTCCCCCGCGCCCCCCGTCGACCGGGAAATATAAAACTGCAAAACTGCGGCGGAGCAGCGCGAGGCAGACGTAGTACGTAGTGGAGCGGGTGGCCGGGGCGCAACACGCAGGCGCGCGTGGCCCGAGGCGCCGCGAAGGCCGACGTCGGAGTCCGAGTAGTTTCCGGAGTCGCGCAAGGCCGCGACGAAAATTTACGAGAAGCTATATTAACGATCCACGATCAGCGGAAGCTGCGTGCGAATAATACCGATCGATCCCTTTGGACGGGTCGAAGGACTCCGGGCGCGATGACACGATTTGGGAGGCGAGTGCGCTAAATCAACGTCTGTCGCGCTCGTGTTTTTTTTTTTTTTTTTTAAAGTACGAGCTCTCGCTTTCATTGTTCCAAGCGAGGACCTTTGTACATTTGCATTCGCCGCGCGACTGGTACGAGACCCGAATGCCAAACTCGCCGGCGTGTCGGAGCGACGGGCTCGCACGATACATGTTTTCTGGAATCTCGGTGATTAGGATACGGGCACGGATTTTTCAACGGTGACGGGAATTTTGAAACGAATGTCAGGGAATTTTTGTTAGTTCGAATTTTTACGTTGTCGAAGTTTCTATTGTATGTTTGATCTACAAGTTTTGCTTTGTCTTCGCTTTTAAAAATTGAGTATTTGAATAAAATGCCCACGCGCATTTTTAAAAATGGTAGTTCACGCATTAAGTGAACTATTATAATTAACATTAATATTAATTTAAGTTTATTCATTTAAACCACATTTAAGTTTTAATAAGTGCATAATCGGTATTTTACAATTGTACATTATATATTTAAAGAAATTTTTTCTGACAAAGGGAAAATAGTTTTGTTTGTTAAAATACAGTAATAAAATACATTTAATTTGTCACTTTAGTAATAAAGCAAAGGAATGGAAAAGTATATTCTTTACATTATAAAGCGATTATATTTCAAGCTCCTTTGTGGCTATAAAAAGACCACGTGTTGTAAGAACCAAAATATTATTTAATTTTCTAAAATTACGCTTATAATCTTTTAATAACATTGTTCACCTCTTTCATAATTAAATTAAAAAATTAACAGTATTTAACTCGATCGGCGTCTCATAATTACTAAAATTTACCTTTTAAATTACCCAGAAACTTGAAGTCTATAAAAAGGGACCCTTCAAACGCACAATAAGATTTCAACATTTTTAAATTCAAAAGTAATCCGATTTTATCTCATCGTAAATACACCGGCCTTTAAATTTCGCGAGCCCCATAATTTGATTCGCCTTTTAAGCACGGACCCGGATGAAAATCTCAAGGGCACGGCTCCAACAAAAACGGCTCGGCGAAAATCCACGAGACAGCGAAGAGGGAATTTAACAAAAAAAAAAGAGGAAGGAGAAGTACGTACAAGAGAAGCACGGCCGCCTACAGCGATGAAAAAGTCGTCATCGCCGGGCGTCGCCGAGAGCGCGCGAGCACGGCGTCAGTCGGTCTAGCCAATATTTTATTATCCCCCTTTCGCGTACGTCGTCGGTTATCGACTGTCTCCCTTCTGCATTCGCGCGGAAGGAAAAGGAGAACAAAAGTAAAAACTTTAGGAGCGCGTCGTCGTGGGGTCCGCTCTCAGCGCGCGGCCAATCGATGGCGCCTGTTCTCAAATATTTGGATTTTATTCGCGCTTCCCGATGGAATTAGTCGGAAATACGGGGAGCTAGGTGAAATTATTGAATGTTTTATCGATAAAGTTAATATTCGTTTTTCATTGTTTATATTTCATTAGTTACTTGATTAATTGGATTTATTTTTAAATATAAGATTAATGAAGAGAATTAAATAACTTTTATTAAGAATGGATGAGCATACTGTCTGTATCTGTAAAGAATAATGTTGATTTTAAAATGAAACTTCAAAATGAAACTAGTGACTTAGTTATAAATATTATTTTGGTACAGGTCAAGCCATGTACCCATTGTTCTTTCCCTTTTATTACTCATCTTTCAATCTTCATTACTTGCTTTCATGTTTTATTTTGAGAATGTAAAACGTGCATCTTTTTTTATTTATACCCTACACCAAAAAATGAAGTAAAAAAACTTTCGATAACCTTCCCATTAACGAATAATCCAAGCGTGTCCAGCGCAGAATTCAACGTGAAATATTCACAAATCGTGCTACCGTTAGTTATAAACCCGTCCAATTCACCAATAGTATTAACACTTTTCCAATCACGTATAAGCTGGAGCGTAGGCGTACCCCGACCCCCCCAGTCAATCCTACAGATTTCGCAGGCCCGGAGCGAGCCCTCGAGCAGGTGGCCCGCACCGCGAAAGAGCTTCGGGAGAGCGGACAAATTGGAAAAAAAGCCAACGCGTCGCGGTCCAGTGAGGATGGCTTCGCGCCGGAGGGGGGGCTGGAGGGCCAGTGTGCTGCGGGGGCGGCTGGGATTCGATCGGCCGGGCCGTTCGGTGCCCTCTCGCGCGCCACTTACGAAATTGAAAACACAAAAGAACGAAATTGTCCGCACGGTTATCTCAAGACCTTACGAGCGTGCCCTATATATTTTCCCGCGAGATTGGCTCGAGGGGTTGCGGGGGTGGGGGGTGGACGCTCGCAGCCATCGGCTCTTTGATAAAGTCTTGTAAAAGCAGCTTGCAGATGGGAAAGCGCCGAGGCCGGAATGGCCAAATAGCCTCCGGGCAAAATGAACTTCCAGCCCCCCCGCAGCCGCCGCCGCCGCCGCCTCCTCCTTTTTCCTGCGGCCGGCCTTCTTCGCGCCGGGTCAAGTGGGAGGTATGCGCGCGCGAGAGCCCCGCGGGCGAGCCCAAAAGGGATTCCGATAATTTAAGCCGCAGACTCGCTAAAGGTCAAGCGGAGCCCGACGGCGCTACACTCTCCGCTCGTCGCTTCTATTTGCCGCGGCGGTCCCCCTCCAGTCTGCGTTGCGTTATGCCAATCTCTCGCTCTCTTCTTCTTTTTACATCTTTTTTGAATGTTAATGGAAATCGTTAGAGCGCCGAGATCGTCGGGGGTTTCTTTATTGTGTTGGAGATCCTTTGGACTCATTTTTTTTCCTCCCCATCCTCATTTATTGCAGCGGAACACCTCCGCTGTAATCTTTGCCGGGGGCAATTCGACAGTGGTTGATACCGCCTTGGAAAATCTCGGATATTTTTTTCTTCTTTTTTTAGTAGAGTAGCTTTTCATCGTGGGGAGGGTGAAGCTTGCATTAAATTTGCATAACGTCGATTGTTATGAATTTTTAAGGAAGCTTTTTCTTTTGTTGCACGAGAAAATTTTTTATCGTAAAAAACTTTTTACACAGTGTCAAGACTTGTTTAAGTCCAGGTTATAGCAGGCTAGGTTAAATATTAATATTTCAAATCAAGTTGAAACTTGACAAAGCCACGCCATTTTAACGAGACTTACAGTCGCCGAATTTGATTATTTAACTTGGAATTTAACTATTTTTATTGTTATTTCTACGGTAACATATCTAATTTCGCGATATTCAATTCTACGACTCAAAGTGCACTGAAATTGTGGTTTCCGCTGCTGTACCTAATTGTGGTTACTATATGGCGCCCAGTTAGACTGTGGAAATGATATTACTATTACGAGGTAACTTTGTGTGCAATAATAATATCTCGCGCTTAAAACTTGCAACGTCGGAAAATTTAAATTTCATTTTATGAAAAAAAAATATATCATTATGTATACATCACCTCTAAAATAAACCAGGTGAACATTTACTTTGTCTACATAGAGGGATGGATATATAATGCATTATCTCAAACCAGAATTGAAAGAACGTCCCCGCTGATATTGACAGTGGTAACTCGGTGAAATTTTCATTTCAAAAAATTTCCCAAGGTGAAAGAACTGGAATATCCGATCCAGAAAAAAACTTGAACGAAAACCAGATGGCGGTATCCCGGTAACCCGTAAAAAGCCTTTAAAAGAAGAAGAAAGAAGAAGAAGAGATGACGGTAGCGGATACTTTAATTCTTAAAAATTGCGAGCTAACAGCATTATCCATTCATAAAAAGGTGAATGTTATAATATTCAATTTCGTGATTAACAGTGGTAATTGATAAAAAAAATTGCGTTAATAGTACCTAACGAAGAAATAGAACACCTAGAGGGTCGACTTTTATTACGGCCCTCGGCATAAAAAATCCCGGTGACACTGGATGGTGCAATCAACGTCGCAAAAAGCATTAGAGTGCGCTCCGCGCTTGTTACCTTCCGGCGGGCCCATTTCGAAGCCAGGGGGGCGGGGAGGTAAAAAACCGCGCGCACTTTAAATTACCGAGGGCGCGCGCGCGAGGCGCCGCTAAACGTCAGATTTATCGGAGTCGTTATCGCCCGGCGCTAAATCTCAACGCGCATTAAATATGGCAATCATTAGTAAAATTTATTTCGACGGATTAAATTACTCGCCCCGGCGTTTCGCGCGCATCGCCACTGGCACTGTATATATATAATGCGAGCGCGACGGGCTAAGCGGCGCGACATCCACGAGCTTTATTTCATCGGTGCGGGTGAGGAAAAAGTATTGGCTCTTGTTTGTCCATTTTTTTCCTCGCTCTTCTTTTTTTAGGTTTTATTAGGTTGCAATAGATTTCCTGCGTTGAAATGTGTAGCGCTAAATCAAGTGAAAAAGAGATCTGTCCTCGTCTGTCTATTGTAGTGACGTCATTAATTATATTTTACAAAAATTTCTTGCTGGAAATCGTACAAATTTTTTTCTTCCATCAAACGAGAAATTTTTTTCGGATATTTTCTACCCATTCGGGAAATGGCTGTTAAGTGGGCGAAAAACGTTAAAAAAATCGTTTCATCGATGGGAGAGAAGTAAACGATTTCTCGCATGGATAGAGTAGAGAAAGTTCGAGATTTTAAAATAGTTTATTTAAAAATTATATATTTTGCGACATCAAAAATTGTAATAAATCAAAATTAACAATAATTAGTTAATATCATATATTAAATTTCTTCAAGTCCTACAGAAGAAAGCTTGTGAATCTAGTACTTTATGTTTTCGATGACCAAGATTGTAATCTAATCCAATTTTCTTTCAAGGATTTTTCTTTGCGACAAAAACAAAGTACTGAGCCAGATATACTGTTTTCTCATTTCTATATTATACTGTTGCTCTAATGCTCTCGAACCATGAAAAAATAAGAAAAACGTTCTGACATATACACCTTAAAAAATAAGAAGAATGTAATCCATTTTTTAGATACTTTTAACATTTTTAGAATATAAATTGAAATTATTGAATAAATTCGTTTCAACTCATTTATAAGTATTAAAAGTAATGCCTAGTCGCTATTCGGGATAATTAGGCAAGTCATGCGATAAAATGAAGTAACGTACTCAA
>JAXIUT010064310.1:0-16393 GCA_035586675.1 Eurytoma californica
TCATTTTAACATTTATACTCATACTGGTACTTCTGTATTCCTTTCGTAACTTTATTCTAGCGGAATCGTGTGTAATTAAAGTAGATATATATTCATAAAAATAGATTTAAAATATCATTTAGTAATTCATTAAAAAATTCTCTGATGTCTATTCATGAATGTCAATTTTATACAGTTCACGTGTGTTGTCCACATCCGAAACGCATGGCATTACCTGGCTGGTACGATTGTATTCATGTAAGCATACCGAAAAGAAAAATTTTATCACAGCTGAAGTTGCGACTGCGGGTCACAGAACTACTGCAGATTACTTGACATGAAAAAGTTCATTAACAATACAATAGAGTTCGCATAATAGATCGTGACTATTCGGAATCATAAATAAACGTAAAATCTATAAAACTCTAATTATTTAAGGCTCAATTTAAGGCCTAATTTGAAAATTAAGTGCAGGCTTAAATAAAAAACATTTTTTAAATTAATTAATTTTATAGAAATTTCAAAGTGAAATAACTTTGGTTACTTTGAAATACTTAATTTAAATTAGTTTTAGTTTTTTGTTAAATTGTGTTCCATAGATAGACTAGTCAGCGAACTTCTTCGCAATTAGCGTACGTACACTGTATAACCAAATGGTTGTGAAACTACCGAAACTGACTGTGATATACCGCTAAGATAAAATTTTATTTGTAAATAATATTATATTATACACATATTTGTACACAAATTTTTAGTACAATAAATCTAAATCTATCTATCTAATTGAAATTTAAACCATAATAATGACATAAATGTTTTCTAAAAGATTTAGTTGTACTCCACACGTTCTCTAGTTCGAGATGAAACTCGAAATTCGATATTTCGATCAGTTAATAATATGAGAATTTATAGCGAAGCGCGGTTAAAATTAACTCGTGCATTTAAAAAAGTGAATAATAAATAAACATAATTCAATATTAATAGACTAAAAAAATAATCATATACAATGATCGCATTCAACTCAATTCCCACATTACATATTAAAAAAAAAATCTCCTTCCGTGAAAATTTATGTAACTTTAATGAAAATCGCCTTTGACCAGCTCGGAATCTCCCGTAAAATTTCGAAAAGGCAGAAAATAATCCGGAAAATTCAAAGAGAGAAAGGTTGAGCCGTGGACAAAGGCATTAAACTACATAAGCAGAGCGACAAGCGCAAGAAGACGAAGACCAGCAGCGAAGAAGGAATCGTCTCCCCCGCGACACCGGGGGCCACCCGAGCCAAAATCTTTGTTTGACTAGGATTTATCTATTTTCCGCGCCGTCGCCCCGCGTCAGCTCGCGTCCGCGTCCGGCTGTCACGTCGTCGCCGCGCGACGAATCCACACGTACAGCGGGGCGAGAGAAAAAAGAGAGAGAGAGAGACGCGCGCCATTCGGATGCAAATGGTACGGCGCACAATGCAGCGCACTGGGTCCCTCCCAATTTTCTTATGCTAATTCGCCCGGGGCATTCCTGCGCCGGCGCATTGTGACACCTGACCGCACCCTCGGCGGAGGGAGCGCGCGCTCCTTTGTGATTTACGAGGTGCCGGTAGCCGGCCACCCGAGGAAAGTGGATTACGCGAGGAGCAATTAGAATTCGAAAGGAGACGGTCCTTTCGCGGCCGCTGTAAATATTTGGCCCCGAAATAGGTGCGGGGATGAGACCACGGCGGGGGGATTATACCGCTAAGTGACCGGTAAGGATAATGCCCGGGCTTTTGAACGACTCGGTGTCTTCTGGCCGATGGCTGGGAAACTGGGTACAGTGTAATCGGATACTCTTAGTGGTTGAGGGTGCTATGCGCTTTTGTCGTGGAATGGAAGATGGAGTTTAAAAAATTTCTATTGATTACAATAGATGATGATATTGTAGGTGTTTCCTATTGTTCTTAACATAAATTATTCTAACAATTCATCTTTCAATAGAATGTAATTCAGGGTTATAAAAAAAAAGCACAGTATGAATTATTCAAAAAATACGATTAATTATGCGTAATCTTCAAAATTATCAATTTTATAGATCTCTTAACCGTCTATGAATCAATGTATTGCATTCATTAACGCATATCTCTGCGATGTAAATCATGGTCTGCATTTTCAAAACATTGTAATAAACTTTGATAATGAATCAGTCGCAACATAATTATTATATCACGTAAATATGAACAGCTACAACGATATGTTTTTCGCGCATAAACAACATTTTATCAATATATCCTTTATTTACCTAATTAATCTGAATTGATAACAAGATGTATTGTAATCTGTTAGACATATTGCACTTTAAGTGAACTTTAATGTCCACAGAGAATTTTGTGTTAAAATTTCTACTGTGATGGTGATAATAATCTTGGGATCAAGTTATCTGTTTGCGATAAAAATTATCGCACAGTGTTATAAAAATTACAATATGTTTGTGACAATTTTCAATGTATAGTAAATTTTATATTTGTGGCAATTTTTATAATGCATGTGTCAACTTTTACAGTGTTTGTGGCAATTTTAAAAGTGTTTGTGGCAACATTAAAAGTGTTTGTGGTAGCTTTAAAAGTGTTTGTGGCAACTTTCACAGTGTTCGTGGCAACTTTTACAGTATTTGTGACAATTTTTAGTGTTTGTGGCAATATTTACCACGTTCTAAGGAATTTATACCAAACAGATCACTCGAGCATAATTTTTACAAAACCTTTTTGTATACAGTATGAAAACTCCTCGAAAAAGTAGTTAGTAACGAATGCAAATGCCTCTAACAGTAATTTATCTTAATTTAGCCATAGACTTAATCCCAGCAAGACCTAATAAATAAATTCATCATCAATGGACGTTTCGCCTTTGTACCTCGCAAAAGTTGTAAGCGCTGAATAAATCGCCTGTCTCAACCTCTCACACACACACGACCAAGCGAAGGCGATCGGGGCGATTTGTCGATTAGATGCAAGTAGCGATAGAATCTCGTTAAGGGATCTCTCTCTCTTTCCTTTTCTTTCAGTTCGGCGCTCCTCGCGCATATAGCCCATGCGAAGCGGCGGCCTGGAAAATGGGGGACGCGCGATTTCTTCCGTCCCTCGCCCGGTGCGACCGAGCGACGCAGAAAAGGGTCGTACGAAAAGGGGGCTGTCGCCGGCGAGCCATTGCGGCATTATATCCTCGAAAATGACTTTGTTAGGTCGCCTCCTCGTGCACTGGCTGCTCCCACTACGTATGCTATATATACGAGACGCACTATCTGCGAAACTTTTCGAGTCCGCACTTTTATGTATTTACTGCAAAAGTTTCGACGCTGATTTTTATTGCGAGCCTGTGATATCTCCGGGCAATCGGGGGAATCTCTACTTCGACGGATTTAATGGGCCTTCCACGGCACTCGCCTTGTTTATGCCCCGGAGGGTGGAGCTTTATTACTTTCTCTCGGGGATTATAAATAATTTTCCTGGCGAGGTCGTTTTTGGAAATTAAATGCTCGCAACGAGGGCCGCGAACAATCGTCAGTGAGTTGCAAATGTCCTCTGCTCGTCTCGAATGTGTTTACGACCTGCAAATTTATTATGCTAACGAGGATTTCTTAAGTAGTCTTAGAAATCGTGTAAAATTAGATTAGCGTAGTCCAGTTAAAATTTAATTTTTTTCATTAAAATCAAAGCAATAGCATTGCCTAATTATGCTTGAAGTAATATAAGTATAATTTAAAGCACGTGTAAAAGTTTTTTAATTCTTATAGTTTATAAAATAAATATTTACGTAAAATGTATAAAAGCAAAATGTAATACTTAAAGAGTGACATCTGGAAAAAATCCAAAAGACATTCATTTGTACATCTCAGTAATGTAGCCAACATAATTAGTGACAAGTTATAATAAATGTTGGGCTCTGAAATGTAGATGAGGATTCAAATCATATAAACACATTTATAATCAAAAAAGTCACATGAATTTGACAAGGATAAATTAGCACTTCAGTATTCTTATAATTTGTTTACGTGCCTTTCAGTTGGTGAAGACCGCTGGACTCCAATATTTTTTAAACACGTTGCATCATAAAGCGACCTTGTCTTCGCGCGATAATTAATGGATAAAAGCATAAATAAATCGTCACACTCCGAATTTCCGAAAAGTCGCTTCGCTTCTTCGGTAAAATTTTGTTTTCGCAATAAATCGCCTTTTACTATCTACCAATAGATAAAGCCACAAGCACATCGAACTCGGTAAATTGCATCAGAAATCAAAACTAATTAACGTGCCAAACATCCACCAGCCAATTATTAACCAACAAAAAAAATCATCAACCACGGAGCTTCGCTCCAAAAAAGCACCTCATTCCTCGAAAGCAGCCGTACGAGAACTTCACGTGCGCTGAAAAACAACAATCGATACCGCGACGAAACGAACGCCGATTAAAAAAAAAAAAGGCGCTCCGAATTAAAAAGGGAAAAAAAGAGCCGTGCGCGATTTGAAGAAAGACCGCGCGTGCGAGAAAAAAAGGAAACGAGAGTGCGCAGCTGGACGGCCGTGACGGTCCGCCGAGCGGAAAGCGCCGCTTTAGGAAACGCTCCGCGCAACCTCGCGCTCGCGCGCGCGACAAAGCCCATTGCCGCGGGGAGTTTACGTTAGATAAGGCACTCGCGCTCCTTGCAAACACAAGAAAGAGCTCTCGGCGAGAGATTCCGCGCCGCCGCTTTGTTTGGGCTCGCCGCCGCGCTGAGTAAGATTATTATTCGAAGGAGCGCGAGCGAGCAGCGGCGTATTTAAGAGAGATAAGGGAAAAACGGCGCGCGCACTTGTGTATGTGTGCGTGTGTGGGTGGGTGGGTGTCTGCGTACGTGTGTGTGTGTGTGTGTGAGCGCGCGTGTATTTGTTTGCGTACGTGCAGCTTGGCCGACTGCTCTAGGTCGATCGGCCGATATTGCCCAGCTTTTGTTCAGCTTTATCGATGCTCGTCGAATTGCTGCGCTTTCGAATATAGGCGATGAGGAAAGGAAGCGAGAAGTTCATTTAGAGCTTGATGTATTCCGATGTTTGAAGGTTTTGACGATTTTATTGTGAGGGTAGTATTCTTTTGCAAAGCCATTATCGGAAAAAATTTCGTAGAGTCCACCTGGTGGTAAATGAACTAACTAATAAGTAATAGCTGTACTAATAATTACTTTATTAAGACACGAGCGCGTTCTAATAAAAACGAGTACACAGAAAAGATAGTCTGTATGTAAATGACTCGAAGGTTTGATGGATTTTCTATAAGCATCTACGCGATCGTCTTGTCCGAATATTCAGTGGCACAAAAATGAATTAACATTCTTTATTTTAAACCAAATTCGAAAAAAAAACACTACTGTTTTTTATTACACTATTTTTAGTTCCGGCAATATCATGAGATATCCAGATTTACTACCGTAGAAAGCTTTAAAATAACAATTAAAAAAGATGTGAAAATCTACTATTTGTCCCCTACTGATTATGTTCAGTTGATATTACTTATAATCAAAAGTGATTTTAGATTTAAGAATCGTAATTTTTTTTAACTTTTTGTTAACTACATTTGCCAAATTGATTATTAACATTACAATATTATAAATTCATTTAAAATTTATTGCCAAGTTGCTTATTTAAAAGTAGTTTATGTGAGTACATGGAGGAGTCAGTAAATCCTTTCATTATTATTTCAATTACTTTTTGAATGGTATACTGAAAGATACTGCAATAAAAACGGATGATATGAACAAATAAATAACTATAAATTGAACAAATAAGCAATCGTTTTAAATTACTATACGTATTTGCAATATTAAGATATATATAGATAATAGTGAGTCGAGTGCAGATAAACCAAGCGTATACATTAAAATGTTAGCAGAAATAAAAATCATTACGCTGCTACAATCAAGATCGAAAGTTTATTTATATGCATATCCTTTTACCGCGTGCACACACCGTACGCATATTTACAAACACAGAGCACACAATCGCACGTATTGTCTAACGCGGCTGCAGATATTCATCAGCAGCGCACCCCAAAACCAGCCTGCAGCGCTGATCCAATTTCGCGACTCCCTATCCACCGAGGAAAACGCGGTCCCTTCAATTCCGGAGAATCACGAGTCAGCCTCGAGGAAAAAGAGAGAAACGCCATACACACGCCGAACCTTGGCCGGTTACAATTATCAATCCGCCACGCGGCTTCGCGAGAACCGACCGTACGGGAAGCGGTCGGATTCTCGGGGAATTGATTTTTCCCTCTCTCTCTGTATATCTCGGTTCCATCCGCCGACGCGTCCGTTACATAAAGCCCCGCTCGCAAGGTCACCTAGACCCTTGGCCCTCCGGAACGCGAGGAATGCGCGCCGAAAAAAAAGGCGAACGGTCGGAGAGAGGAGCCCGGTTGGACCGAAACTACTTCCTCGTTCGAAGGATTTTTCGGCCTGCCGAGCGGGTGACTCTTCGTTTTTTTCGGAGGAGCCTCTCTCGAGGGGCCCGAGACAACCTCACTTGTGAAGTTATCACCCTTTCGGGGTTTTTACGGCTGTCGCGGTATTTTAACGGGCGCTGCGTTGGGACGATGGTGAAACATCATCGTTTCTAATTAATTTCGAAACTTCTTTTTCGTTGGGGCTTATCGAAATTTTGCGATTGGGGGCTCTTTTTTTTAATGTGTAAATGTGTTTTATACATTATACAGGCGCTTTTTTTCCTTCTTAATGTGGTATTTTGTACATGCGTCAAACTTATCGCCTTATCGGGTGTGTAAAAATAAATTACAATGATAGCCGTATAATTATGAATAAGTACATTTAAAATGAAATATTTGATTTATTAAAAAAAATAGAAAAAAGCTAATTAATGAAATAAATCGTGTGCAGTATGTAAACATATATTGGGCAAAAATTTGTGTACTCTATATTCTGATGCTTTTCGATTATTTCAATTATTTAAACTGTGAAATTACCACTTAAATATTTTAACACTTTTATTTTATTTCTAAATTTTAAGCGAATTCTGGTAGTTCATCTTTGGTAATTTTAGCGCAGAGGAAAAAACATTTTATTCATTGTCGGCCTAATTATACTTTTTTGACAGGTAATTATAGGCTCAATCTTTTTGTGCTCTTTTGTGCCCAAAATTACAGCAATTACTTAGCCTTCGACCAATTTTTTTGCGACTTAATTAACACAGGGAAACATAAATATCCTGATATATTGTATGTTCCATATTTTTAATAGTATTTTCAACAAAACTCAGAATTATACTTATTTTATTCGTTAATTATTAATTTTGCAATGTCTATATTTTTTAAAATTCTTTATATTTTGTAGCAATAAAAGGCAATTATTTTAAGTATTATTGTTTATTTCTGTATACTGAAAGAAATTTCTCGAAAAATTAAGAAAAATTAGTGAAAAAAAGTAATCGTGATGGATTGATTTGCGACCCTGCAAATTTTTTCAGGAAAATCTTTCTACTTAAAAATTACCGAAATTTTCATATAAAAATCTCACATATATACCTACAAATTTTCAGTTTAGGTAACCGTCCAGATTGCAGTTAAAACTTATAGATATTTTTCTGTAAATATTGTCAAGGTTACAAAATTTTCTCACCATTGCAAGTTTTCACGTAATATTTTGAAAAAAATGTTCTCAGTTTACGAAGACGTTTCAGCATAAATATTTAAGGAATCAACATTATTTCATGCAATAAAAAAACTGAGCTGTTAGTAATTTGAATATATTTTTTATTGTATATTTTAAATTGCATGGACTTTTATCATTGATATCTATTTTTTCTTATTTTTTGTATATGTGGTAACAAAAGAGGTGGTAAAGACGCGATCGTTTTGAATGATACCTGAATCAATCTAGCTTAGAGTGGCTCAATTTTTTTTAAACAGAGTGATCCTTCACTCTAATGGGGCGAATCTTCGTATTTCACTCTTTCCCGTTATGAGAGTAAACAAATTTAAAAAAATAAAAAACTGGTTAGATCCGATAACTTTCAAATGTAAAATCCACTTACTAAAAGTTCGAAATAAAAAAGTGTGCGAATCTTATCGCACGAAAATACCCGTCGTCGCGGAGTCGTAAAAATCCGCGCGACTCCCACATCCGATAACCGGCATCCCGCAAAAAGCCCGCACGCCTCGGAATATCTAATCCGAGCGCGCGAAACCAACCAACAAAAACAAAAGAAAAAAAAACCGAGGAGTCGTCAAAGCGTAAGCGGCGCATTAAGGGTCCCTGGCCCAGTTAGCGCTGCGGAATTCCCGGCGAATCTGCCTCGCCTCCTTTCTCTCTCACTCTCCCCGCCGCCTCTTTCTGGCTCGCGCGCGTGTTTTCGCCGGGGCATGGAGCGATCGGCGGAATCCGGCGCTCCTCCGCCTCTTCGCGGCTCCTCGCCCCCCGCTCGACTCGGGAATTACCCGGAGCCGCTGCGTGTATATAAGCCTTGCTTTTTTGCTCGGTGTTCGTCGTCCTCCTCCTCCGCCTCCGGGCTCTCGAGACTCTCTCGCCGAGCGACTCGTGCAATTGACCTAGGAATAAAGCCACGTGCACGCCCGGCGAACTCCCCACCGCACCCACTCGCTCGCGTTCGTTTTATTTCGGAGTGCTCGTTTCTTTTTTTTCTCTCTCTCTCACTCTTTCATTTTTGCTCGGGCAGAAGTGCGCTTCGGGCCTGCTGGGATTCGGTTTCTCGAGCCGCCCCTCTTTCTCCTTTCGCGATGTGTCGTCTCGCTTTTTTTTTCTTCTGTGGTTGGAAATCTTTTTCGTGGTTTGGCTCGCTTTAGCTCGCTGTGTTCACTCTCTTCTTTTAAATAATTTTTAAATAATTCTGGAGAAGCTACTTTTATAATAAGTGAACCTTTGTATGCATAAAGTGTAAATTTATTGCTCGAGTAAATACTAAATAAACAAATAAATAAATTATAAATAAGAAAATATTTAAAAATGAATAAGTAATTTTTTTTTTTGTTTTTTGAAGTAATGTTATGATTCTAAATGTAAAATTTTAAAATAAGAAAATGTGCTATAAATTATTTTAAGTCGAAGGCACACTGTAGGAAAAAATTGCAGTTTTGTAGTAAAATTTACCACAATTATAGCTATTACAATAAAAATTGTAATACAATTGTACTTTTTTTTAGTTTTACCTCCAAGAATTTATAATAATTTTTCCTATATTATTTTTTTCAGTATGATAATAATATTTGGTAACAATTGCACATTTTTCTTTGATTATAAAATTTTCAAATGCATAAGTGCAATAAAATAAAGCTAATACCTATTTTCCTTCCATAATGCTTGTATCATCTTCTTTGATTGCACTGTGTATAAAGAGAATCATTAAAGCACAAATTATAAACTAGTTGCATCACGTTGATCAACCTGACGTAAAAAATTGTAACCAACGCCTTATAAACTTGCAACACTCGTACATCCATCTTTTCTAGAAGGAAGACGTCGAAATAATAGCGGTATGGGCGTAAAATTGAAGCGGCATTAATAAGTTTATAATTTCGACTGTGAACGATGGCATTGTACAACCTATGAAAGGCTACCAGATTTCGTACGCCTAACAATTTTTTCATCAGGGTTCCCTTTCTTCTCTCCGACCTCAGCACACCTACGCCATCCGCTCCTTTTCTTTCCCGTCGGTTCGCTCACTCCGCTTCATTTCGCAGACGGCAGAAGTACCCGTATCCGCAGCTTCCTTTATCTAATTTTATTTTTCATCTTCCCTCAGCGTTTGCCTATTTATCATTGTTTCGTTTCTTTTTTTATTCTTCTAAGCTCGCTATCGCTTCTCGTCTCCCAATTTATTGCACCACGAGGCTCCATTTTTCATTAGCAATGCTAAAGAAGCCTATTAGTATGCGTAATATTATTTTAGGATGCAGCTTTGCGTCGTTTTATTGTTTTCGCCGACAAATGGATAGCACCTTCTAATATTTCAAAAAAAGGGGTTTCAACATTTTATCAATATATATTTAAAATAATGCACACGCTAGAAAAAATTGCATTCCTTATTTTTATAACGCACAAACACCTAGTTTCTCACTTTACTCGCCAAAACCAAGAAATGTTGAACTTTTAGTGACATTTAATTACAATGATTACAAAAATTTAATCAACTTCGATCTATTTCAAAAAATTTGGCTAAAATTGTTTCTTTTTACCTTAATTGCTTATATATTATAATCAACGCAATAATGTAGCTCCAATAGTCTTTTAGTAACGGAACTCTTTAGCTGCTCAGATTTTAAGACAACCTATCGGTATATAAAACTCATACTGCAAATTGATTAATGGGCGAGATTTCTTACAGTCCACCTGGTGGTAAATGAACTAACTAATTAAAGTAAGTGATAACGACTCATTATCATAATAATTAGTTATAAAAAGAGAGAAAGAGCATTTAATTTATGTCCAAAAACAAGTGAATTATAATAGCTATAGTAATAAGCTGTAATATTCTCTATTTTTAATAGTTCGATTTTTAGCAGTGCACGATAATTAACGAACATAAATTTTTCTTAATTGACAATCCAAAATAATTTTTTTCCCCAATTAAATTGAAATTTAAATAAACGCCCACTCGCGCGCGTGTTCTCTTAAAAATTATGTTTTAATTTCGTTCTCTCTCACCGATTGAAATTCAGGATGAAATGTCGGCGCGGATTAAACACGCGCCAACGGAGAGGAAACATGTGGTCGTTCTAAATTATCCCGATATCTTTAACTTGAGGAGCAAATTAAATTTACCGAATGGAACAATTCGTTCTCGCGAATATGCGCAGAACGGCGCGTAAAAAGCTTTTTAAAGGTACTGCTCAATTTCACCTCTGCATAATGCAACCTCTTAAAAATGCAAATTAACTACAATTTATTTGACCTGCAATTATCTTTAAAGGATAACAAAGTGTTTCATGTGCTGCAACTTTATTCTTCTTCACGAACTATTTTCAATTATTTTTGTTCTCTTTGAGAGTTGCACATCCTTAACAGGAATTTTTTTTTACTTGAATAGTACACTGAGAAAAAACTTCTGTAAAAATTACTAGAAAGTTACTAACATATGGTATATACCAGAAGTAATAGTAAACGTTACCGTTGAAATTTTAATTATTTTTGCCATTATTATTAATACTTTAATACTTTTTACTATAAGCAAATTACTATAAGATTACTATCGATAGTAGAAACCGACATTAAGAAAAGTAACAGTAGATACCATAATTCTAGTAACAACTACTATATTCACATTTACTAAGACGTACAGTAAAATTAACATTTGACTTTGTCCTCAGTGTAACGATCCTATAAACTCCCCTTTATTCACCATAATTTTTTATCCACTCAATTTTTTTACCAAACGGTACTAAAAATAATGCTTAAATCCCAAATACATTATACTCCAAAAAAATCGTAAATCCCCCAGCAATCGGAGCTTTAAAGCGCTCCACCGTCGAGGTGCAATAAAACAGAGCGATCGTCCCTCCTAAACAAAGAGGCGCGCTTGCGAGTCTCGCCTCCGAAGAAAGCGTAGCGTTTCGCTCTCCTCGAGACAAGAGCGAGAGGGAGAGAGAGAAAAAAAAAAGCGCGCCTCGTCCCCCTCTCCGCTTATCTCCTCGCTCGGCTCTTCCTCGGCGGCGCTCCCCTTGGCCTCCGCGTCGCGAGATTAACTCGCTGCGTAGTTAGCGCGACGCCCGAGCATATGGGCCGCGCGGAAACAAAGAGCGCGAGTGTGTGCGTAGGCGTCCGCGCGCGCGCGCGCGTGTGTACCTGCGTTTTCGAGCCGATAATGCGCGCGCGCGCATGCCCCCTTTGTCCAGCTGCACTGCCCTCGCTCTTTTTTTTTGTTCGTTCTTTCTTTCTTTTCTTTCTTTCCCTACGCTTTTTATGCACTGATTACCGTAATAAGCGGGGGATCGATGATGCCTGCTTTCGCGGGGAGGAGTGGCCGCGTGCGGTCGCCTGCGATGGTCATTTCGATGATTTTTTGATGAAGCGAGTAGGACTGGGGGCTGGAGTGTGCTGCAATTGAAGCTGGTTGCTTGTCGGTGTGATGCGGGGCGAGTTTTGAATTAGGAAAGTGATTGGGACAAATGTTGCGTGAATTTGAAATTTATTCATCAAACATTTTACCTTTTTATTGAAATTTTACAGGATGAAATTTAGCCTGTCTTTGGTAAAATTTATATTCATTAGGTTTGCGGTGTAATTGTAACTATAGTTACTCAAAGACAAATGCTGCATTAAAAATTGCTATAGTCTGAGAAAAAAGATTCCGTAGTAGCATATTGCGCGCACTAGAGGACATAAGTACTAATTAACATTATCCTAAAAATTTTATTTTTTTTACCATTTGTGTAGTTGATTGTGCTTTAAATTTAGTATGCTTTATAAAATAACTATTGCAGAACATTTCTATATAGATATAGTGGAAAAAATCTATGTAGTAAAATTTACTAAACACTTTACTACTTTTTGCTGTAAGACATACAGTTAATAATACATTGAATAATCATTGTAAAATTCAACGAAAATATTTATGTTAAACATTTGTTATTCACTAATTTTTTTAGTTTTCATGTGTATCCTCACTTTAGTGTAGACTATAATAATTTTTAATGCAACATTTTTCTCCATGTATTCAAAATTTCTTTACAACTATGATTGCATACAATGAAAGTGATTTATTTTATTTGTCCTATAAAACTCACTTTGGTAATAAAAATATACAAAATATGACTCTAATGAATTAAAAGAAGTAATATATTCCAAGCAACAGTAATGCGAACAAGTTTCAAGTTTATTTGATTATGTAAATCAAAATTTTGATCGTTGGTGTTATTAGCATATGCATTTAATATAGAAGCTATATTTTGGCATATGAATTACGACTAGAATTAAATTATTAAGATTTATTTAACTACCATCCACATAAATGTGTGCATTTGATTCGCGAGCGATTCTCTTCAAACGCATTTCAAATTTATGAAGAAATCAAAATTTTTTATTGCGTCTGCGACAAGGTACCTTAATTGTCAACTGCAAGCTCCGAAATTTAATTTGACATTGCACACATTGAAAACAACTAAAAACTTTTTTTTCGAAACATTGTTACAAGAAACCCGGGGTCCGTAACCTCGTGCGGTTTAGGTGTCCATTACCATACAAAACTGTCTCGCTACACCGAATGTAATTCCACTTTACACATAATACAACAATTCGTAACCCGAAAAAGCCTTACATAAGCGACAAATTCGACATTATACGGAGAACGAGGGGGGAAATAGGCGCGCCGACGAGGAAAGGAGAGACGGAAGGCGAAGAAAAGGAAAAGAAAGAAAGGGAGTAATGCGTACTCGAGTCACGTATAAGCGAGTGCCTGGTCGCCGCCAGCGGTCGCCTCCGCGGCGGCGGTTCGTTGCTCGCCTTGACACTCGCAGCGTTATTCCCTCGAAAACTTTCGACCGCTCCTCTTCCCCTTTCCGCTTCTCCGAAATTTCCATCGCGCAAATTTACTGATCCCCGTCGTCTGTCTTCGGGATAATTGCGGAGGGCTCTTTTTAAAGATGTATTCTTTTTTTCGGGTTACTCTGTATGGTAATGAGGCGAAACGCGCAGAAGTAAATTGAAAGTTGCGACAGTTGCAAATAATATTGAATTACACTGTAGGCATGATATTTACATAAAAGTTGTTTATTTATTGATTTTAATTAATTTTAATACTATCTTAAATTAGTCTATTACGAAATTAGAATCCAAAATAGGTTGTTTTCTTCAAGTCTGTTACTTTAGCGTCACATCATGTGTCGTGTTACTATTTTTTTAATCAGTGAAGGCGTAAAAATTGATTATTTGGGCCTTAATGAGCGCAAACTGGTTGTTTCTTTTACTAGGGCAGAAAGTACAGACGTTGTGCCAGCTAGGGAGTCAAAGTCGTTTTTTGAGTACAATAATTCCAAAAAATTAATCATGTTTATTTCAAAAAAATTTCAGTGATCAGAGAGAGAAATTTTATAGCAAATTTGAACATAAATCTAAAAAAATAGAATTCTTATGGTAAAGAATTTATAGCCTGGCCAAAAGACCAGATTTATAGTAAAAATTGCAATAATGATGAGCAAAAGTTACTAGACTTGTAGGTAACATTACAATATTGCTAGTAAAAATTAGTAGCAGTAGTCAAAATAGTCAATCAGTGAAATATTTTTGCAAAATTAATGCATAATTTTCGAATAAAATTTTTCTCTACGAAGTAATTAAAAACTGAATGTATCTAGTTTATATTCAGGCACTAAAGTTTAAAATTTGTAACGTGTAATTAACTCTGAAAAAAGAGGATTAAGATAAGTTACTATTTTTCTGTTAATGGGGCGACCTACTAGATCATAAGGGAAAAACAAATTAATTGCTCTTCAATAATAATGGTTATCGCGCTACGAAATGTTACAAAAGTTTATTAAAAATTGTTATTAGATCCGCCGGATCGCCCCATCTCTAGAAAAATAGTAATTTTTCCTAACCTGTTTATTAACGAGCGTTTATTAGCAGTGACATTTAAATAAAATAGTTATTTTATTTATTAGTTACATTTTTTAAAGTTTTATTTTAGACCAAGAAAGTGAACTTATTCAGCAGCGAGCAAATAAATTTTTATTCACGACCATCAAGAGCAGAAAACCGTCCGCGCAGACAATGACAGTTGACAACAATAAAAGCGTGCGATAAGCAGGCGAAATTCGAAAGTCCCGGGCAAAAAGTAGCACGAGAGCAGCTCCTCGCGCGACACCTCGACTCCGCCAAAAGTCGCGCGGAAACAATAAGAGCTCTCCGTGCGGCTTTCCAAACTTGACGAAGGAGAGGTCGAAAAAAAAGAAGCCGCGCGCACGCCCACGCAGGGCCGTGTTTGCGCGATCCCGTGCGCGCGAGCGCAAAAAAAAGGTTGGGGAGCCGCGCGTTTCACCTGACTGATGCGCGCGCCCGTAAAAGGCCCCCACCGAGGCGGGGGACTGCGGGTGTGCGCGTGTGTCCGATTTCGAAAGAGGCGGAGAGAGAATGTCGAGGAGACAATGGCACGGGTCAATCGGACGAACGGAAATACCGGTAGCTCGAGCTTCTTAAAATGAGTTATGCTCGTCGGGAAGGAGGGGGAGGAGAGGCTGCTCCGATGATTTTAGTCCTCGGCTGCCTTTGGGGCGAGGTTTTTTTGTTGCGATTTTAATGTCCTGATTTATCGCTCCGCTCGTAATTCTCCTTTAATTTCTGTCGGGATCAAGTTTTTTTTAGGAGAGTTTCAATTTTTTTTTGGCGCTTGACGTATATAGGAGCTTCGGTGTAGATTAGTGCTTGAGGTTGTAAATAGCTATTAAAATGTTTGATTGTGAGAATTGCGTTTCTTGTTTAACGAGTACTAATTTGGCGAATTGTACTTTTATACTGCGTAGATCAATTTTATGTTTAAAAATTTGTAAACGAGTTTTAACAAAAACTTTTATATGCCCTATTTATTTAAACAAATTAAATTTCTTTTAAAAAGTTCAGAGATTAATTTTAATAAAAATGCTCAATAAAAAAATTTAAGCATAAATCAAAACAGCAATTACTAAATCTCTAATTTAATTGAATTAATAACTTACGGTAAGGTTCCTTTTAGCAAGTTTGAATGGAACAATTCGTTTTAAAGTGAACATTTATAAATTATACAAAAGGTTTACTAATTTTGCAAAGTAGAAAACAACTTGATTACTATTGGTACAATAAATAAAAATCACTTTACATTATTCAAACTAAATTTTACTACTTTATTTCCCATAGCTATGAAGCATGCTTGAAACGCATTGGAAAGTTTGCATAGCGCTTGAAATTTCAAATGCGTGCGGATGACGAGCGACGCAATTCCGATGGCGGGATAAACGATGGAAGACGAGAAGGTGCTGAAAGACTCCGCTCTAATGATTACGATAACATTTCGCTTTTAACGCCGATGTTATTCTTTTGTCACATTCCCAGTGACAAAATACGTTCGAAATGTTTCACAATACCTACGAAGGACGTACGACAGCTGGATTTAAATTACACTTGATTATTGCCGGCCTGAAAATAGGCGTTTGTTGAAAATTAATTGTCATTTTTTGTGATTCAAGCGGCATTTGTATGAAAATAAAGTATATTTGTTTTCTACGTGTCGCGTTACTACAATGCATTTGGTTTTCGTAATGAGGAATTATTCGACGGTTAAATAAGTACATGATCAAATATTTTTACGATTCTTTCTCACTTTAATAAAAAGTCATCTCTTTATTCTTTGAAAAATTGTATTAGATCGGTTAAATTACACTTTTGTTTTCATTACAATTTAATAATGCATAATTTAAAA
>JAXIUT010064310.1:26105-41041 GCA_035586675.1 Eurytoma californica
TATTTGCGTTTTTTTTCGCGACGGGCCGTTGACTGGGGACGCGGAGAACCGTGCGAAGCTTTTGATATAAAAATAGTAAAACTAGTCGGTAGAAAGGTGGGAATTCTTTTATACGGATACTGGGCCATGAGAAAAATTTTAGTTAAAATTTCAGTTTAGTTATAACTAAGGAAGTAGATTCGGTAACTACTGTCAAAATTCAGTATTTATTTTACAATAAATGCAATATTTATAGTAGGCTAAAATTTCTTTGTTTTTGAATTATTTTCAGGTATAGAAATTGTTATTAATTTATTTGTTTTTTTAGAGCTAAGTTTGCATACTGTTATCTAGATATGACCCATTTAAAATATATTTAAATTTAAATTTACGTTTGTACCAGTTCTTGGAAGACTTCAAATAATGTGTCAGAAAAATTTTTTAACGTTAAGTTATGTAATCTGGGTTTTGCACATGCCATTTTTATGTAAGAAACATATAGGTACACCGTAACTTGACTTTGTTCCAACATACGATATGGAACATAATTTAGAAACCTAAAATATTACGCTCATAAAAATAATGACGAATTTTCCCAAAAAATAACTACACGGGTCATTATTTATTAATTCTCCATCAATATTTTTTCTAAATTTACGATTAATATAAAAATACATAGCTTCCTCAGTGAAGCAAAATTGTATGTACGTATAATCTTATCAAGTTGAAATTATATAGTGACATTTTAAAAAATTTAAAAGAAACTGCATATACGCAGCAACCATTTACTTTAGCATTCTATGCTAATTCTATGCGTTTAATATTGGCACTAAAATTAACATTTTCAACCGAATGTTTTAAAAAGTCATCTATTTACCGGCAACTATTTTTTTACGGTTCACACCTATAGAGACGTTGCGTCAGGTATCGCGCGCTCTTTGTCGGCGAGTCCCCGAGAAAAATGCACCGTGGATATATCCGACAGCTTCGAAAATGACAATTTGTTTTTTCTTCTGACTTGTTTGTTACCTCGCTAATTTTTCATAAGCGTTGCAAAAACACAGCTTCGCGTCAGTTGCGGAAGACAGGTAGGGATTGTGCATATGCACTTGCGAAACGATCGATTGCACGGAGCTCTGATATGCATTTTTTTTTTATTTTCGAGTTGAGCTTTGTTTGTGAACGGTCATTTTTTTTTATCGATGATTATTCGAGTCGAAATGCGTTATTATTGGAATAATAATTTATGCAAGTCATTAATATGAAACGATAAGTTACATTTAATTAATGAGCTACAAATTTGAATGATGTATCGTTAAAACATTATTTTATTTTTTTTTCTAGAAATGAATAATAACAGAATAAAAAAATACCGATTGAGTCTATCATGCATTTCTTCATTATTTAGAAACAAAAAACAAATTTTGAAAAAGTCATTCTGTTGTCTCCTGTATGATGGTGCAAAGAACATCTGGTTTTACTTCTAATTGTAAGTCATTCTATTCATAGCTGTGGCAGAAATGGTTTTACATAGCGAAGAAAATGTCAACGCCCGTATGCCGATGTAGATTCCTATCTCCCTATTTGAGTTTGACATCCCTTTAATTCTCTTTTATGAATAATGACATGAGATTGTAATCAGTAGGTAAAAAAAAATTTCATTGTGAATTACTAAAGAATACAATGCACGAAGAAAAATGTTACATTAAAAATTATTATAGTTTTTACTTAAGCGAGGAAAAATACAAAAATTCAGAAAAATTAGTATAATGATTATTATATATTAATTTTCACTTCAGTTATATTAAACTTTATCACATTTATAGTAACATACCGATAAAGACTATTCTTATGTTTTTGAATTTAACATTTTCTCCGTGTATTACTTTGTTTTCTAACGAAGAAAAACAAACAGCGTATTCTCCTGTTTACTCCTCAAATCATTCCATTTTCATTGCTAAATACGAACAATTACTGAGAAAAATAGTCGCATCTTTCCATCCTCACAACGATCTCAACAATTTATTCCCTCCGCGCAATTTGAACCATGCGTCGGTGCATTCATGCGACCAACCGGGCGCATCAAAACGGTCGCCAGCGACTCGGATCCAAATTTCTCGAATCCCCGCGAAAACGTGACTGCCGTCGCGTAATAAAACCAAGGCGGATTGCGTCGCGCCTCGGGCCGGGCGATGCGCACGTGCGAAATATCCCACCTCGCGCGGCCCATTTGGAGGCCTGCCAGCGCGCGCACCGGCGGATCCGCCGATTCGGAGCGGAAGCTCCGCGGAGCTTTTAGGCGCGGGCGCCTTGCAAAAGCCGGCCCATTGTGCGTCACTCGAAAGTCTCGGTTAGATGGGTAGCTCTCTGTGTTTGTTGTCTCAAGGAAGCTGCGGCACCGACGGGGAAATTATATATCGACCGACGGGGAACGGACAATTTTTCGACTTGTTTTCGTTGCGGTACGATTAGAAGGCTGTTTTTGTAGAAGCTGACAAATGGGACTGCTAAAGTGTCTAGGTTTTGAGATGAAAGTGGATAAACAAGGAAAATTTTTGTTTTGAACGGTGTGCAGGTTTAGTTGAAAAAACTTTAGTTTTGAAAGTGATATTTTAAAGTATAAACTTGTACACTTGCAGTTACTCGATTGTACTAGTTTTTTATAGTAGTTTCTTCATTTGTTTATACTTTACAAGATATTTTACACCTTGCAACTTACGTGACTTTATACATAAACATTAGACCCGTAAAATATAGTTCTTTTCTTTGTAAAAAAAAAGTATTGAAAAATTTTTATATTTTTTACAAGAATACTTCTTTTTTTTGTAACTTAAGCTTTGAATATTTAAGTTAATTTTCAATAAACATAAATTTATCTATATTGAAAAATTCGGGGAATATTTATATTTTTTAGAAATGCTCACTTCCCGTCGTAAATTATTAACTCGTGCTTTTTAGTTATTTTCTTTTACTCTGAATGAAAATACAGTGGATGGTTTTCGGCAAGTGTTTCAAGACACTGAGGCGCTGTCGGACAGCCGGTATAATTTTATCCAACGGCAAACAGGTGTTGTTACCCGACCAACTCGCATAATCCAAGCAACGAGGGTTGTATCTCTATGTCTGTTAGTAAAGTAGCTTTCACTGTTTCAAAATAAAGCAGAAAGGATATATTGTGAATTAAACTTTTTTCCTTTTATTTTTTAACAAATGCGTATTTTGTGTACATTTAATGTGTTCACTTTAAACTAGCAAGAAGATAGCCGGCAAATCGATTTTTCTTGTAAATTTATGTAAAAATTAATTTTTATGCGTTTATTGATTTTTCAGAACCATGCTACTATCAAGATAATTTATTTCAAAGTTTGAAAAGTTTACGTCAAGGTTATTATGTCTTACAGGCATAATTTTTAATTAATTGCAAAACTAATTTTCTGAATGATTCCTTAAAATAATCAATATATGTCAAGCTCAAAGAGGAATGATATATAATTTGAATATTTATTCATAATTTAGTATTTTATGTTATACCTTTAAGTATAATTTTTAAAAAATGATGCCTTAATGTTTATAATAATTGGAACCTGATTTATTGAATCTGAGTACTGGTACCTAAAATTTTTTTCATTATTTTTTCAAGAAAAATCACGTCTTACCAATTCTCCGATGGAACTTGTACATCGTATAGATTCTCCATTATCTCTGGACTAAATAAATAATTCGACTTCGTCAAAGGAAACGTGCGCTTAATGTGGCACTGTTATCTCGGCGTGCACAAGACTTTTTTCCATTTTAAATACATTGAGAAAAAAAATCGCGATAACAATACCGCGCGACAGCGAGAACAAAAAGAAAGTGGCGAAGCGTAGAAAAAAAAGAGAGTCTTTTTTCCCTTTCAATAACGCAATTACGTAATATTCGTGAACGCGAAGAGTTTGTCCGACGCGCCAAAGAAAACAAAGGTAAGGCCTCGCGACGGGGCTTTTTCAGACGCTTCCTGTTGACCGCCGCGACGACTGCGCGCAGACGACATCGGCTTCGACGACTACGGGGAAATCATCGCCTCGCACTGCCGGAAGTCCATTATTCCTTTATCCTATCCCTTCGCCTGCTTCTTTTTCTATTGCTTTCTTATAATTGCTTCATTTTATGTCCACAAAGTAGAAGGGAGTGAATTAATTAAACATGGTCTCTAATATTCAAGAAATTTTGGTTATAATTTTATGTGGATGTGTACACCTTTTTTTTGTAAGGATTAAATAAAATAGATTTTGGGATATCATCTACTACTATTATCAATTAAGGCAAAATATTTTTGGACTGGATTGACGGTAAAAAAGAATTTCCAATTAATCAATACATTTTTAAACAGAGAAATTTAATAATTAAAAAATGAACAGCGTGCATTACTTCCATTATGTAATGGAATTTATATATAATTCAAGATAGAGGTACAATCATTATTTTGAGTTTCAGTTGAATAACATCGCCTTTTATTTAAAAAAAAAAAGTTTTATTAAGATAAGAATTTTCAATCGTAAAATTTGTATAAGCTGTAAATGTCATTCGAGTTGGAGAAAATGAAATATATATTGAACTGAATAAAAACGTTAATGAAGTAAAGAAGATAAAAATAATAATTTGCCATTTAGTTTTTAATATTTCATGTGAAATATGGAACATTGTATTTAAAAAACAAAAAATTGTTCTATAAATTTAAAAATAAATCTGTTTTTTCTTACTGCTTTTAAACACATTTAAGTTAAAAAATTGTTTAGAGTAACTATTTTGGAATAGTATACAATAAGATAAATAAAACGTGTCATCCGTTAGTTTATATTTTACTTCTTAATATTTTTTTCAACTAAATTCGATATTCCTTAATTCATCAGTTGCATAATATTCTGGAAATACCATATTTTCAAGTAAAGTTAATCAATATAATTGTTCATTACAAATTAATAATTTCTTCCTAATAATTTATTTTACAATGAATATCCTCAAAAACACAATAACAGTTAAAAATTTATGAAAGTTGTTTTTGGTATTTCCTAATAGGCCAATTTCATAATTTTCTGGAAATAATAAATTTTCAATTAAAGCGAAACAATCTAACTATTCCGTACAAATTAATAATTTTCTTCCCAATCATTTTTTATACAATAAATATCCTCAAAACAATAACAGTTAAAAATTTAGAAATTTTGTATTCGATATTCCCAATAGGCCAATTTCATAATATTCTGAAAATGATAATAAATTTTTAATTTAAGCGAAATAATCTGGATGTTTTATTACAAATTAATCATTTTACTTTCCAATCATTTACTTTATAATAAACACCCTCAAAATGCAATAATAAAATTCGTTAATTCGCGATAGGTCAGTTGCATAATGTTCTGGAAATAACGCTGGGAATAAAAAAGAGGGGGGTGCGCAGCATCGGTCCGCTGGACGACAGAAATAGAGGTCGGCCGCTCGAATTACAAGCCGACCAATCGATCTTTTCCCGGGTCCCCGATAATCCGGGCGATATTGTTTACCTTTTCGCGCGTATCTCGAAGATGGATCGCGCATTGACGTCGAAAATTGTCGACTACACACCCCAGGCCATTCGGCCGTCGCGCTCTTTACTCTGGCCGGCCGGAGGTTGTTGCACTGGAAACGGGATACCCAGTTTAGTTTACGACGTCCTCCTGCAGCATAAGTGATTTTTTTTGCTGCCCCTCGCTTTGGCGACGCGCAGCGTTTTTCTAATCAAAAGTGAGTCAGAGTACGAAAAATTTAATTACGAATTTTTTTTAGAACGAGGAGAATTAACTTAATTAAAAATAGTTGACAAGTCATTTTTTTTATATTTCGAATAAAAATGGCTTGATTTTATCTTAACACTCAGGCGTTATTTCCAAAAAAATTTTAAGTAAATATGAATCAACAGGAAATAAGTCTTTATATTTCTTATTTATCAGTACAAAAGTAGTCATGTACATAAAGATAGATGTACTTGGTCGGACTTTTTTTAAATCGTTGGAAATTTTAATGAAAAAAAAAGAAAGATGGAAATTAATACATATATTTTGATTGTCCTAAGCACTTAAATAAAATTTTAGTAATTAATAAAATATTCAAATTAACAATTCAATCTTATGTTTATTATTTAAATTCTATTTGCTTATGACAATAAAAATAAATTATCTAAAACTAAATTTAACACTTGTTAAAATATTCAAATTATTTACTAAATGTTTATACTACATCAATAATTTTTTATTAAGACTCGAAGACCAAATTATTGTAACTAGAAATAAAAAAAAATAAACGAAAAACATGTAGATCGTATTTTATTAAAACCAGACAAAAGCCGAAGCTCAATAATAGAACAGCCCTGGACACACTCCAGTGTCTATTTCTCCCGCTCGCCTTGACACGTATTCGGCGTCGGCCGGCTCTCCGCGTGCATCCTCTGCACTTTTCCGTTGGAAACAAGAGGCGAACTTGCCGTGAAAGTGCACGTATGCCGGCGCACGTGCCGGTCGATTATTGCGCCGGGCCGAATGTCACGTTCCGGTGTGTGACCGCCGCGCGGCTTATCGCGCCGATACCTCGGCTCGAATTAAGCGGAATTGAGAGTCTCCGCTTTTTTGCCGTGCGCTCGAGAGTTACGACGGATTACGGCGGATAATAACGCGAGTTACTTCGACGAAGCGTGTCTTTTTTTTTATTGAGGTGCGAAATTTTCCGAGAGCTGATATTTAACGGCGGAAATTAATTTGAATTTCATATCTGCTGGATTACGGTGATACATGGAAACGTGATTTTGCCGCTGTATTGGAAAGTGACTTTGGATTGGAGAAACAAAGTGAAGGATTTCGTTTTGAAAATAATTTACGTTAATTTTGAAAGATTATACCTTTTTAGCAGAAATGCAAATTTTTTTTCTTCAAGAACGGGTGAAAAAATATTTTTTTCTGACCAGCGGATTAGAAGTTGCCATTTCGTCTTTGTACTTAATAGTAGATTTCACAACTTGGGCATAAATCAAGAAATTTTTACGCGAGTTAAGTTTGTAGCTCGAACATATAGTGTTCACGTAACATATTTTTTTAATCCGGTACTAAAATTGAGTATTTGTTCGTACTTGTCCGGAGTGAAATTTTTATTTTTCGTCATGATTCAAGATATACTGTTTTCGAGCATAATTATTTAAAAATGATTAATAACAAAATGATACTTTAATATTGCCTATAGTGTAACGGCAAAAGGAATATTTACGAAATCAGAAATTAGATTACATGTTATGATTTTTTAAGCATTATTCTTTAAACTTTTGTTATGAATATCAATTATTATCAATAGAAAATAAAAAACGCTGACAATAGATTGGTCCATATAACTCTTTTTATTTAAATTTCTGTACATTTATGTTAAACAAGAAAATTAAAATATCGATCAAACCCACTATATTAGAATAATTTCTATAAAAATACAGAAGTAGGGACCTTTTTAATTATTTTATCTTAAAAATTGTGTTAAAAATTGAAGAAAATAAGCCGAAGACACACAAATAAATCTCATATAAGATAAAACTATATACTATCAGTTAAAAACGTTTCTAATCGATTCAAGTACTCAGTATAAATAATTATCAGATGTTCCAATTTAAATATAATCAAATTTTCTGTTTTATATCTATGTAATATAATAAGTCGTGCCCACGCCTCTTAAAATGTTTACTTGCACAATCATCGCGCGACCCACTCGAACGTCGCTGGCAACCAATTCCGCGCCTTTATCACCTATACCTCTCTAGGAAAACCTCGAAAATCCGATATCATCGAGGAGAGATTTATCGCGCGGGGGGAAACGCCGCGTGCCCGTACTCAATTGACCGTCGAAATGAAATTTCAAGCGTCATTGAACCCCCCGGGCCCGCCGACGAAATCGCCGTCATCGAGGAGTAGATCGCCTCTCACTCCGAAAAAGAAATCGAGCCCGCGCCGTAAATTCACAGAGGAGTGAGTTTCGCGCGTCCCGCATTTTTGTTTTCTCGCGCGCGAACGGTCCCCGTGATTCACTACGAGCGCGCCGCCGCGGCGGTTTATCTTTTTCTGTGTCACTCGCTCGTGCGCCGCCTCTTTTTCGTCCGCTTTCGCGCGAGCGTCTGTCTATTTTATCTCCGGCGCCTCTGCTCTTCCTCCTGGTGCAGAGTTAGGCTGCCTTTTTTGAAGTTACAAAGGAAGACTTTCTTGCGACGTTGCTTTCGCCTTTTTTTGCGGAAAATAAGTCTGGGACGAAATTAAGTTTAGGCGCTTGTGAAGATGTACATGTGGTTATTATATTCACGTGTAAACATAAAAAATAGGTGATTTTTTTTTAAATATTTAAAATAATGTATTTATGTTTTCCTAATATGCCATTAATTCCTTAAATCCAATTTTTTTAATTTAAAAATCATGGATAAGAACTTATCTCTGACTACAATTTTACATCCTTTCACTCATAAGTTCAGGAGAAAATCATTAGGTTATCGATGGTTTGACAAAATTTTACGTTTATGCGTTACAATATTTACACAAATTTTTCAGACAATTTTTGATTTAGACTTATTAATGTGTAAATGACTTAAAATTGCACAATTACTGAAATCACTAAAGATTAATTTTAACTTTTTTTTGTCTTAAGAAAATAAGCATTGTAGTAAATGATCTTGAGCTTGACATTAAACTACATGGCTCACTTTGTTTGATAAAAAAATGTTTCCCTAATTGTCGTTTATGAATATAATCTTAAATGTTGACAAATTATTATAATAATGCAGGATATCTTGAACGTATGTTAACTTCTTGTATCAGAAAGATATTAAATTGAACTATCACAACAAACCAACATTTTTTTTATTGAAATGTTGATACAATAAAATTGCTTAGTGATGTTTCTGTAATCTTTAGTACTTTCGTTATGCTAAGAAGCTTCAGGGTAAAAAAGCTATGTAATATAATTGATATCCCACAAAAGGCAATAAATAGACTGCTGAAATATCCCTAAATAATTTTATTGGAAGTAATAAAAGAAAGCTATTATATTGCATAAGCGAAATTTTGATTCGTTGTTATAAATAACTTCTTTCTCTTATTAGCAATTGGAATTTTTTAGTGCATATTATTCACGAAAGTTAAATCAATTATCAAGTACTTAACAAAATCATTATTGTGGTTTCAATCAATAAAATCGAGGTTAACGAAATAATTATTTTCACAAGTGGAATAATATTTTGAAAAAAAAAAAAACATTAATTTTGCAAATAGGCTTTTAAGCATATCATAAAAAATATTGCAATCTTAGCTTGATATTCTTCATAAAAATAAGTAGATTAATAACCAACCAAAATGTCATTGTAATGCTTATAATTAGAGACAGCACATGAATTCAAACATATCAACACTCCAAAGAACTATTTTTACTTTAAATTAAAATTCTTCCTCATTAAAATCAAGTGTGAGTAATTAAAACAAAACTTATCAAAAAAAGGATATCGCCCTTTCGCAATTTTCCCACCGCTCACATTTCCCCACTTGATCCAATTCAGGAGATCAAGCCTCCGACATTACTCATTCCCGACCGATCCTCGTCCGCGGTATGCGACTTTTTTCCGCGCGTCGGTGCAATTAATAAGGCAGGATTAAACAAAAAGGAGAAGAAAGAGGAGGAGAGAGGCGAGTTGACGCGGGAGATTCGCACGAGGGTAGGAGGCATAATTAATGGAGATATTCTAAAAGCGTATCAATCTATTCGCGTTAGGCGGCCCTGACAGATGTCGCGTCGCGTCTCGCCTCGGCAGAGCGACTTTGTCTCGCACGAGTGGAACAAATGTGCCGTGGAGGAACCGCGTCGCAGCACCAACCGAGACGAATCGAGTCCACCGCGGTGGCTACTTCCATTGACGCTTTGTACACGCGCAAATTTTATTCTACCCTTTCTTGCTTGTTTTCTTGTGGTACTCGAATTGTTTGCAAAAATTCATTTTCTGCGTTCATTTAATATGCGATACACTATTTTTTTATTCATTTTCTTTTTCAATAAGAAATTAAACAAATACCACTCAAAGACTGTGTTAATTGTGTGCACATATATTTGAGTTTTCAATTAGGCCAAGATGAGAATATTGTTCGTACATTTTGTAGAGTAATTAAAACAAACACAAATTTGTGATCTAGTTTGTGTTGTATAAATTTTAAACACAAAAATACGTTTAGAAATGATCTTATATTTAAATGTGTAACATCTACTTGGAAGTCATTTTGTTCTTATAAATAGTAGTAATATACATAGACTTGTCTATAGTAAATTAATCAATTTGTAATGAAATGTTGACTGTAATCTAATTATTTTTTTGTTCCTTGTATCGGAACGTGGATTATGCATTACGTAAGTTTAAATTTTTTTCTGGATGATTTTTTTAATTACATCCTCTAAATTCGTACTTACCAAAGTACCGAACGGGTAATTATTATAAAAAGAATTACAGGATCTTATGTTACAAAAAGATAACGTCCTTAAAAAAACACCCGGGTTTACTACTGTTTGTGTTATATAAGTTTCTTTTTTGTATCACACGCACGATTTTCGACGGATTTTTTTGGCATTTGAGGCGAGATGGAACTGACCGTTTTTAAACCGGTGGATATAAAAACCTAAAGTTTTTTTCACCCGCTAAAATTTCTTTTGCTAAAAACGTTTAAACGAAAATTAATACGTATATCACAAAAAATATGGTATGCATCAAGAACTACTAAGGGGCTTTTTTGACCTTGTGTAGTTGCAATATACTCATACTTAAAAAGCATTTAATTTTTCATTAGTCCTAGGGAGCAAAGTACCCTCTAATTCTGAAATCTCATTCAGTCAAATTTCACTAATTTTCAGTGAGGATCAGGGTAATCCAGTGAAAGTGGCCTGATCTGCACTGGAAAATTAGTGAAATTCACTTAAAATTAGTGAAATTCACTTAAAATTAGTGAAATTCACTGAAAATTAGTGAAATTCACTGGAAATTAGTGAAATTCACTTAAAATTAGTGAAATTCACTGAATGAGATTTAGAGAGTATGAAGCGAAAAACACTCATTTTGCACCTGCTAAACAGTGATAAATAGTGAATTTTTTATGTAATAAGCAGTCAGCTTCATAATAAACTCTGTAAAATCTAAAATTTCATCATTTAATCTAATAAATAAAACATCAAATAAAAATGAACATATCAATGTTTTTTTTCGACAAATCATCTTAAAGCCATTAACTAAAAGTACGCATAAGAATTTCTCGCCCTAAGGAAGTCAGCAATAAGAAAACAAAATAGAAGCACCAGAGCGAATGGAAGACACTGCTCAATAAACGTTAATCCCACTTGGAGATACAGACGATCGCGACTTTCGTCTCGTCATCCCTTAAAACCAAAAGATCATCCGCCACGGAGTGCTCGAATCAATCATACCCCAATCCACTTCCCCGTGCACGCGGCCTGCAAATTGCCCCAGACCATCAGCGGTGAGCATCCGAAAATCTCCCGCCGGATATCGGGCCGATACGCGCGAGCTGCACGACCCCCGTCATTAATTTTTGCGCCGGAAGGAGCCGGGAAAAGGGCGCCTCATCGCCGCCATTAATCAGGGAGGCTCGCGAAAAAGGGGCCTCGCGGAAGAGGAGCTTTTGTGCGACTTCCCGCGCCGGCCGTGAAAGATGCGCGGGGGCCGAGCTTTCGGGCCGATCGGAGTGCGAGTCGAGGCGGGGGGCATTAATCATCGGTACGGCTGTCCGACGGATTTGAGGAGTTCATCTGGTTGGAAGGAATTCGGGTGGAGCTTCCGACGGTGGAGATCGAGTCAATTTTTCTCGTTGTTGGAAGGTACTGTGGGGGTACGATGATACTTGTGTTTCGGGGGTGGATGATTTTTGGGAGTGCGTCCCTGGAGCTTCAAAGCTGCGTGTAAGAATGATTGTGGGATTTGTGTAGAAATTGCTTTTATTGTCGTTCTACTTGTTTAATATCAATTTATCAAAGTTTTTATGGCGTTCTCGATAAAGTGAGCTATTCACTTTTTTTATGTTATTCATCTACTCTGTGAATGGAAAATCTGAAATCTGTTTCTATTTAATATTTTTTTGGGTGCTTAAAAAATAACTAACGATTATAGCAATAGCTGAAGAGTACTACTCTATTAAATATATTTACTAGTCGATTGAATAGTAATTTTTAATTTGTTAAATATCAGTGAAAAAATTACTAATGTAATCCTTGAAAAAAATATAACTTTTATAATAAAATTTGTCATAATTATGCTAATAATTTTTATAAAAAACATTGTAATTTTTCCAAAATTTATGATGATTTCTCTATAATTTATGGTTAGTTTTTATCATGTTTCAAGTCTGACCTCTATCTCCAAAAATTTATGGTAAATTTTTTTATATTTTTTTAGTATGAAACGAGTGAAAATAGTGAAAAATACAGCAATCAAATTTTAATGAAGCTTCCTTTTATTCGATTTGAGTGGTTTTTTATTGTTTCAGAATTTAAAAGTAATTGAAGCTTTCAGGATTTCGACTAATTTATAGCTTTTTGCTTTTTTTATAGTAAATTTAAGTATTTCAATTTTATAATTATATTTACTTATTATAAAAATCAATTTACTATTAATTTTTGCTTTTACTATTTAATCCCAAAATAAACTGACTGTACTTGCTTCGATTCAAAATTATTTATAATTCAATAATTAACCTTTATCGAACCTGTTATTTACTTCATCTTGAATTTAACCCTATGATTTACTTTTAGCATACAATTATTCAATAATATATTAAATAACTTACATACTGATTCAATGGATAAAAATACATGAAATTGGAAAAAAAACCTTTAGCTAACATCTAAAGTAAATAAAAGGCACAAGTTTCCCTAAAATTCTGGACACCGAACATGGCATTCAATCGCAGATCACAGAAAACGCATCCTGCATCCGGATCCCGCATTTACCCCTTCGAGCTTGTTCGCCAGAGAAGAAAGAAAGGAGGCCGCCGCACTCTAGGCGTGGGACACGAGCGGCGATAGGCGCACGCACCCCACACCTAAGAATTCTTAATTCCGTGCGTCCCCCTCGGCTTGCGGGGGGTCCGTCGCCCCCGCGCGCGCGGCCCCGTATCGATCGCCGACATGTGCCCGTCGGTGAACGCGTGTGTGCCTATTTACCAGCTCACCCCCCGCGGAAAAGGGGCCGGCGCGCAGGTACGGCAGCCGGGAGACAAAGGAACGTCGAATTATTTACGAGTAGGCGAGGATTTTTTTCAAAATTTATCCGCCTGCTTTACGAGCACTGCCGAGTTGCTTTGCTTTTTGCCAGGAAGGAAGTTGTGTAGTGGGCGGTGGTAAGATCTTTTTAATTGCACGTGGTTGATCTACGGTAATTATTCCTGAGGAAATGCCTAGTAAATTTTCTTATAAAGTTCTCTTAGTTATTTTCTAGTTATTTAATTAATGAGGTAATATTAATACACTGAGAAAAAAATCGGTAATTTCAACTAAATACTACTTTAAAGATTTGTCGTATAAAAATATCTTTGAACAGCAACTAAACAATTTTTTGAAACTAAATGTATTTTGTTGTCTTAAACAATTATTTAACAGATTCAATAAAAACTTTACTAGGCAAACTTTTAAAAATATTTATTTGAAATTACTAATTTTTTTTCAGTGATAAAAGTAAAATAAAAGTGTAAAAAGTCAGTAGTACATCTAATGCCTATGACTTTGTTAGAGATAAAATCTTGCATTTTAGTGAATATTTTAATCTGGAAAAAGGTTAGAATATTTTATTTCTGCTATCGTCGATTGAATTGAATTCTTATTAAAAAAGTTTGCTAACCTCTTGTTACTGTCACAATAAATTATTAATACAATAATTGTTTATAAATTTACACTTTTAAATTAATACTTTCTTAACAAATTTTGTTCGATTTCCAGTAAAGTTTGAAAGAAACAATATAGAATGTTTTACAGTAAACTATTTTAAGTTTTTCAAGAATGTCAACCTGTGAGGACATTAAAATTGACTATTTCAATTTTTACTAGAGCTTCTATCCCCGTTTATGTATGTATATATGAGGAACTATAATTGTTTTTTATGTTATTAACAAAATTATTTAACAAATACACTATAGATTGTGAAAGTGTAATTTTTTCAACGATGTTATCCTGTAAAGCCTTTAAAATTAACTAATGACATTTTTAATCAAGTACTTTTCTTCGTGTACTTATATAATTTAAAAAAATATATTTTGTTGACCTATCGTTAAAAAAAAACATTTTTTTAACAATACAAAACTTTTTCTATTTCAAGAAAGCAAAAAATCAACGCGCAGTAGATCCGTAAACATTTTCGCGCGAGTAGACCACCCGAGATTCGAACAATTCCGAAATGAAGCGCATTAAAATTCCAATAACTCACACTAACGAGGCACTTTCGATACTCCCGATACCACCCTCTCCCCACTGTGATCGCCGACAAAGCGACTGTACTCCCGCGTCTCCGTAAGTACACAAAACCTCGGCAGCGTCCCACCGAAAAAAAGAGAAAAGGCGAATAAGAGACGCTGACCCCCCGGTACGCGCACTCCCCCATATATTTTCGTTTCCTACAGAGGCGGGTCGCACGTGCGCGGTCCATCCTCACGGGCGATCGGTCGCACAGGAAGTTTTCCAGCTAGGCGCGCTTTTCCCGATCGAATCTGCGCGTCGCGGGGCCCGGAAGGCCTGCCTCGTCCGCATATACTTCACCCTTCGAATATCGGCGCTCCTTCCGCTCGCTCCCCCTAATTTATCTTGGTGCTCCTCTCTATCTCTCTCTCTCTCTCTCTCTCTCTCTCTCTCTCTCTCTCTCTCTCTCTCTCTCTCTCTCTCTCTCTCTC
>JAXIUT010064374.1:0-38543 GCA_035586675.1 Eurytoma californica
TGTTGACTTACAATACAGAAGCAAGAAATTTTAATCCTAAAATATTTGTATTCGAAGGCAGCCGAATTTGCATATGTATGCATAAATTTATTTATTTATTTAAATAAAATTTTATTTCAACGATCTTACAAAACAATTTGATTCATAATTGATGACCACTGCTAAAAACTAAAATTCTACTGTTTATCAATAGAAAACGTATCTGTAGTTCACGTGTGCTAAAAAACTCTAATTCAATTATCCATTACAATTCGTTCTAATGTGGCTGAAAATCTTATGCACGCAACGTGATATTGCTTCAAACTCGATAATAAGGTAATTTTACCGATATTGTAATCACTTCGCTGTAAAAAAGGATTTTTATTTAGCTAATAAGCTCACATCGGCGTTAGAGATTATTCAACGGCCTTCGGATCCCGCGATAAACCATAAAACGATATATAATATCGATTTATTTATTGGATATTTAAAGTGCATAATGGACTAATTGACCCATATTTCATCAGCCATAAATATTAATTTTCCTTGAAACCGTAACGTGCTTTCTCGGCGAGCGCGCGTAAAAAAATCCGAGCCACTTCGCAAAAAGAAAAAGTAAAGAAAAGCAAAACAAAACTTTATCACCGCGCCGGACGCGATAGCGAATTCCCGAAGCGAAAAGGAAGGAATCGGCCTCCTCCGCGAGTATGTAAAATAAAGTGCATCGAGAGGTGAGCGTGCGCATAGAGAGAGGAGAGAAAAAATGAGAGGAGGGGCAGAAGAAGTGGGACGAGCGAATTTCCCGGGGCGCCTGAAAGGCCCCCATTCACGGGCGTATCTCGGCGGTGGCGACAAAGGCGCGCCCGCCGCGCTATCGAGTATAGGCGGGGGAGGCTTATTTCCGTATCGGCCGTCGCCTCGCCTTCGCGGATGCGGTCCGAATCTGCCCCATCGGCCGCCTCCCCCGGTACCCGCCCTACACCCTGCAGTATCGCGCGCGACGCTGCAGACACGGGAGGCGCGGTTTTGCGGCTCTGCTCGCTGTTGCTTCGGGGAAATTGAAATTTCGCCGGGTGGAATGGACTGCGCGCGGGTCTCTGCTATCGCGTGTGAATTTTAGATTGGCCGCAGAATTGATGGACACTTTTTATTGCGCGTTCGAGTTGTTAATTATTCCGGGCGTCTTTTATGAAGGGACTACTTTGTTGATTGATGACTTTTTTTTATGATGGATAATTGAATTGAAAATTTTGTATTTAATATTAAAGAAGATTGATAATTTTAATGATTTAGTAAGAATTCATGCATGATTATTTTATGGAAAAAACAAAACATTTTAAGAAAAAGATAAGAAAATTGACTTTTCGTTTACCTAAAATATTTCCGATATAACATGTCGAATGTCGATTAAATATAATAATAAAATAAAGAAAGAAAAAAGCGGATCCTAGCAAGATTTCATCCTTATCCAAACCTTCAGCCCCTTTTCATAACTTGGCTTTATTATGCGAAGTAAAATTTTCCCCGATGTGAGATATGCGCGATCTCGAGAGATTAAATTTTTTTTCTCTCCTCCGAGCCCCGAGATAAAATCCCGAAATAAATTTTTATCCTTTTTCCCCTCCCTCGATCCTTATACGTTTTCGCCATTCGCGCCTCGCGTGTCGCCTCGGAAAAAGGAAATTAATGATTCGTTAAGTAGGCCACTTTCTATTTTCTGCTCCGCGCGGTATAGACGGCAGTATAAAAAAACTCTTTGTCACTGGTACTTTTATACGAACGCTAAGTAAATATTGTCCGCGCGATTAACCCTTTGAATCACGCAGTGACGTAAGTGCGCGCTCGGACATTTTTCACTCGCTTTCCCGCTGCCTTTTGTTACCTTTTTTCCCCTCTCGATGCCTCTTTAGCCGACGAGAACATTCCTCGGCGAACGGTCGACTCTCTGATTTCGATTTGATACGATGGAAAGGAATTTCAGTAAATGTTTTTATGCACATCTAGGCACGTCATCCGCCATGTAATTACCAAGAAAAAAAATTAACAATCGATTCGGTATTTACTTAGAATTAAGGTGATTTTATGATAATCCTTGAAAAGATTACAGTTTTTATAATAAAATTGACCGTGATTATGGTAATCTTTTAAATTACTTTCTGTTTCGCAGTAACATCAAAACAATATTCGGACTGGCTATCTTAGAAACAGTTAAGCGTACCAGTTTTTCGCGAATCGGGAAGATACGCGGCTTGATCTTAAAAAATGAAAAATGACAATATAAAAGTGTCAACAATCTAATTACAATCGACTGATTATTATAGATTACTTTTAACAAGTAGCAATTTTTTATTTAAGAATCGTGATTTTACAATTTTTGTAATCACATATAGCTTTGGAATTTGAAATATTAAATAAAATCGAATTCATGTAAACCTTCGATTAAAATGATCAAAGCATCCGTCATTTTATTCCTCTAAATCGATACCTAATAAATCGATAAATCTAATAAATAATTCATCGTTCATAACGCTATTAATACTCTTATTCACCGAAATCGCGTTGCACACGAACCGGCATTGACACGCTTAAAAGAAATCGCATTACCACTAACATATAAGTCACTCAATTTGGCGCTGCATAATGAAGTTACGGTGTGTTGGGACATCTAAATTAGATCCCAGCGCGACATCGCGCGACACATAGACACAGTTTCAATTTCAATTGCCTTTACAAATAATGGGCTAAGCCCCGTCATACATCCGATAATGCGACCGTTCGTTTAGCCGACAATCGATAAACACGCCTCATACTCCGGGACTCAATCTGGTTATACAGCTCGCGCGCGCGAATTAAGAGTTAATGCTGTTTAAACGATAAGCCGCTTAAAGATCTCCGGCGTCTTAACATATCCACGACGAGATCGGTAATTCGGTAATTTAGCCCACGCGCGGTGTAGCTTCGCGAATAATCTTTAGTTTAATAATCACTTATGCAAGCCTTAAACTACGAGTTTAAGTGTAATTAAGTTGAGGCGGGTGAGTCCCGCGAAGTTCTTCGTTTGTTGATTACGAGTGCGAATCTTAATGAGGAAAACAAGTGTGCCTAAGTGCTTTATTAAGAGATGACACCGATGCCTAGTTCTCACATTCTAATTTAACTTCGTCTTTTGATAAGTGAGGCATTGTCCACGGTATACAATGCGAGAATGTCCTTTAAAATTTCTCAGACGAAATTAAGCTTTGCTAAATTCATTCCTTTCAGATTTACAAATTTAACTACCGGTACACCTATACTTTCTTATTTAATTCGCGCATCTAAGATAATAAAAAAGTATATAACAGTTTCTACACAAAAGCATCGGACAAGATCCTAATTGACTGCTCGAATCGCTCGATGCAAAAATCCTTCAACGTCCATCGGCGCGCCCTAAAGCACACCGGCGAGTGTCATAAATAACCTCTTATCAGGGGTAGAAAAAAGGGCTCGGCCGCAAAAAGAAACTAAGTCATCGGTGTCATCGCTTTCGCACAAAGGCGGGCTTCTCGAGTGCCGCGCGGTGAATACAACCCCGTCCGGGCTCTTACTTCTCCCGATAAAAGCCTCGGCGGGCTCTTGCGTGTGTGTGCGCGCCTCTCGGTCCTCCGGTCGGCACTAGGGCTCAGTCGGCTGGGCAGAACGGCCGTGTTCGGCCGGCCCCGGGGGCTCCTCCGCGGCTTCCTCGCCGGTGCACTCCATCCGACTGGCGGCGCAGCTGCTGGCGCCGCCTCCCCGTCACGGCTGCGCTCATCTCGCGGCCGTCGGCCGGCCGCTCGGACGCATCGCCTTCACCTCGACCTGCAACAGACGCGTTCGATTATATGCGCCGCACAGTAGTCGCGCTGGAGAAGCGGAAGCAGGGAGAGGGGGAGTTGTTGGCTCGAGTCCGCGACGCTTGGACGGAGTCCAGAGGAGGGATCTCCCCGCTTTATCGGGCGCGGCGCCACGGGTTTTTGGAGAGGGGCGGCCGTCACGTTTATTGCCCCGGCGATTTGTCATTTGCGCGGGGCGGTAATGAGGCGCATGCAAAAGTGGATTCGAACGGCGCCGCCGCCGGCGGGGATCGAATCGATAGGGGGCCGCCCCGGAGCGCTCGCTTTTCGGCCGCAGGCTTATCGCGGATTGCGCTGCGGAATCGCGGGGGGATTCGAGGACCTAATTGTGAGATATTGCCGAAAAGTGATTGCACAGGGTTGCGTGATTAATGTAAGGAGAGGATTTTCGACTGAATGGTGCATTGATAATCGAGAGGCAGACGCTGGATTGCTAATTGAAATTTAATTTAGAGATGTAATCCTTTAAAAGGTTTAGACTGAATAAGCCTTTTCAATGATAAGATACGATTGCTATCTCTAAGTATCGTAATGTACTATTGTTGTCGTTCCTAATTACGTAAGAGAAATTTTCTTTTCTTTTGTTACACTCATAGTATGAAAGATCATTCAATTCGTATGACTCTTTTTTCAATCACTTCAAATGACTGAATCAGTTTTCGCTCTTTTCACTTCTTACCTACTCGTTTATGATTACTCGAGTATTCATTGTTTATGTTCAACAATAAAACTTTTTTAAAATCGATGATTTTTTTTCTAAGAATAAAACCGATTGACACAATTCTAAATTTGTTATTTTCGAAAAATTCAGGATTGTGCCAATTCGCCCTGTTTTCAAAAAGTTTCAAAAAGAAATTTCCGCTTCACTTTTATAAAACTTTTTAAAAAGACTGCGTTGAATTTGGAGCAGGTTCTCAATCCTTTGTAGGACTCGTTTTCATCAGTGCAGCTTTATAAACGCTTTCAATGGGAACTTTTCAATAGTTATTTACTCGTTATACGTTCTTCAACTTAAAAATTTCGAAATAAAGAGCAGCTCACCTACTAAGTTTTTCACATATTTCTTTTCAATAAAATCAGCACAGCATACTGCTGCATAAAGATAGTTACTGCAAAGAGAACGTATGGATTGATCCAAAGACTTATTCCACAAACAGACGATGGTGCCCCCCCGACCAACAAAACCACGGCATCCTGTCCATTGAATTTCGCGGCGAAATGAATAATTACCAAAATGACCCATTCAACCGACGTCGAATTAATTTCCATTTTCTCCTCCGCGCGCATTCCGCCGGCCTCTCTTTTCCCCCCTTCGAAACGAGAAGGAAGCCGAGCGAGAATTGATCGCCGCACGGACGCACAATAAAACTTTTTTCCGCCTCGCGACATGTGGGTCACGGATAAACCGACTACAGTCTCGTTGTGGAATCGGCGCATCTTCCTTTAAAAAAAAAAAAAAAAAAAAAAGTATTCGCGCGAAAAAAAACGACGAATAGCGCAAACTCCCGGACAATACCTCGGACCTCCGAGCCGATAATGCGGAAAACGAGGAGCTCGCGGGAGTGTGTATTATACCCTGACACCACAAACGCGCGCGCGCGCGTGTGCATACGTGTGTGTGTAACGAGCGGCTTGCGAAATCGGTCGCCGCGGAATTTCTCGCCGACTCCCTCCTTTTTTTTTCTCTTCGCCTTTTCTTCGCGCTCGCGTGATACTCGATGCGCAATTACGATAATCCTCGGCTTCCTTTTCCCCCCTTTTTTTTCCTTATTCTCCCGGGGCCTCTTTGTCAGAGCACGCGTTCTCTTTATCGGCTACCGAAGGCGCGCGCGCGACTCTCCTCTCACACGGCCGGTCTGTTCTAACGAGATCCGATCGATAAACCCGGCTTTTGATTCGGGCCGAGGGGGTTAGGCACCGTACGTACGTGTGTGCGCGCGCGCGCGGAGTAGAGCGGATCGACGCCCGCTCGTTTGTAAGACCCTGATTGGAGCGGCTCGATTTTTGCCTTTGATCGGGTCGCTGATCCCCGCGCCGGAGATGATGTAAGTTTGGGGCACGACCGGATGAAAGGCCGCGTGTCTTTCCCGGGGAACCTGTTTTGTTTTTAATAAGGGATCAACGACTGATACGTATCGCGAATAATTATAATGAAACGCTGGCGGGTACACGCGTCGACTGTTTAATTGAAATATTTAACGCCACCGATACGTCGATATTGTTTCGCGCTTGATGTGTTATTTTATACTTTCAAGTTTCGAAACTCTTTCTACGGTAGTGTAACAAATGCAGATTTAATTAAATTTTTGGTCTTTTATTTTATTAATTCTACTCTTTTAATTAATTTCTTTCAGCGAAATTTGAGTACACACATTGATTTTGATAAGTCATTAACTAACAGTGAAAAGATGCTGATATATGCATTTCCATATTGTTTAGTTAGATAGAAATACTATATTTTTTTCAAATGTACTTATAATTGTTGCTTAATGTGAGTAAAATACATAAATAATTTGAGTGGCAAAAAAGAGAAGCGGGCTCAGCCGGGATTTGAACCCGGGACCTCTCGCACCCGAAGCGAGAATCATACCCCTAGACCACTGAGCCAGATATGTTTTATAATTTTTAATAACAATAAGTAATCAAAACGTGTAATAAAATGTACATTTATTTTTACATTTTAAATACTTAATATGTGTAATATTAAGTTATAGCTAGCTTTATAATATTTAAATAATTGTAACCAGACTATAGTTTTGAGTCTCAAGGAATTTAAATAAAAAAATTCAATTTTAAAAGTAGGCGGTTCAACAAAATTTTGAATAAACGGTAAAAACAAGCTCCGTTTTTCATTTGAAAGGCATATAATACTTGCATTTTTGTCATAAGCTACACGGCAAAATGCATTAAAACGGACCTTTCAACTCTTTCGTCGGCTCCACCAGTCGATGGCACTTTACAAATCGTGAATATTTATCTCGAGTCCCTCGGGCAGCTGGCAGAATTCGTCCTGACGCATTCGATTATTCAAAGGCGCGACGAGAATTGCATTCAGCCGAGGAAAATAAATACCTCGCAAAAATTCACGCCGAAATAGAGTCCGCCGCGCATTTGCGCTGGGCAACGAGCGGCAAATTACAGAGGCCTCGCGAAGGCAGAAGAAAAAAAGTCGCGCACTCGAGGTCCTTACCTCCGGAGCAAAGAAAAAAGCGCTTCCGGCTCCATTTATTTGATTGACTTCCCGCAGAGGCCGCGGCGATTAAAGCGGGGGGTACAAAAAAAGAGAATGGCGAGGGCACTAATTCATACATGCCTCCGTCTCATTCAGAGGACGGGCCGAAAATACGCGCCACTTGACCTTCTGCGACGACGAGAAAAGTGTTGTAGTCGCACGTGACGCTCCGTTGAGTTCCTTTTTCTCCCTTTAATTTTTTTTCTGGCTGCATCGTGGGACCGGCTTGTTTCATTGGGATTCCTCGCGACCTTCGGCAACGAAATTCGAGGGATCGCGGCTTCTTCGTCTACTTGCGGAATGGAAATTTTATGGTTATCCGCGCGAGAACACTTTTTTTACGAAGTTATTGGGAGCCGGCGAGGGGAGTTTCCGCGGAGGCTTCGCCCAAAGCACAAAGTGTAAACGAGAAAGAAGTTTCTTTGCAAAAAAAAAAGGAAGCAAGAGTTCTCCAGAGAGATTTAATTTGAAGAGGCAATTTTTGCGTGGTGTACGCACCGAAAGCTTTTTCGTGTATACTTCCAGGCCTATTTTTATTCTTCGTATAATGTAAACGAAATTCTTATCACTTTAATCTCATTTCATATAACAGTAATTAATTTAAACTGAAAAATGTTCTTAAAATTATTTTATTAATTTTATGTGCAATTTTAAAATTAAACATATCATACACGAGAAATCGAATGTCAACATTTCCAGAAAGTTACACCTCTACTCTCGTATAATTCACTTTAAAAATATCCGCAGAACTACGGAAACATCGAGTAGCAGTCACGAGTAAGCTCCAGCAGCATCTGCCAAAAAGCTGTTACGTAAAGGGATACACTCGACTTCCGGCACTTTTTTTTCGACACTCCGGAATTTTTTCGCCGCCCGTGTTTACTCTTCGCAAAGCGTACATCCGAAGCACTCATTCGCTAGGAGGAGGCGGCAATCGAGAGCCGATAAAAAAAAAAAAGAAGAGAGGAAGAGGACCGCGACGACGGCCCCGCTGAAATTGATCGAGCCTCTTTCTCATTGAATTATTCCGCCAGGATAATTCGAGGTACGCCGCGGCTGATAATCCCACACTTTGAGGGGGCGAGGTGCGCGCTTGTCGAGGCATATTTATCGATCGCTCCAGATTGTGCGAAATTCCGCGGGATTTGAATGAACGCCTCTTGTGGCGGGGTGTCGGGGAAATTCTCGAAATGACGCTTAAATAATCCTTTGACCTATATAATTTTCACGAGGTATCGAGCGCGAAGTTTGCCCGGGACGACGGGCATGCCGCGGATGCGGCTGCTTCGTAGGTGGATCAATATTGCGCTATTCAAGGGGTTCTTTATTCGTCATTTACGAGTACTTGTGCATTATTCGCAAAATGCAAAATTAATTGAGCAGCTTTGGCAAATATGTGACTTAATAATGAATTTACGATGGGACGATTGGAGGATGTAAATAATCTTCTGCGACACACATTTCAAACGAGGTTCTTTATGCATGTTCATTATGGAATATAATGTCGATTCAGTGAAATCCCTCAAATTAATGAAAGCGATTAATAATTCACCTGTAAGTATACTAAAGCCCGGATTTTTATGTATTTAAATTTTTATCGACATATTTCCATTTTAATTAAAGGCTTATGAATGTAACCGCGCATTTCAGTCGAACGGCATTCATTATTAAACCAGATTAAATCGAGTCATTAATAACAGCTTTAGATAAACTTCATTGTTGGAATAAAAGGGTATAGAATATTTTACTACAGTCAATTTAATTAGAAATATTGAGAGCCCTCCGATGTATATATCGATTAAATTAATTTAATTTTCAATAAGTGATAAGAAATCAATTACTTTTTAATATTTGCTTTGTAATTAAACTATTATTCATAGAAAAAAAAACAACGGCTCAGCCGGGATTTGAACCCGGGACCTCTCGCTTTACCAGAACAAGAATCATTACCCCTAGACCACCGAGCCGAACATTGTTTAGAAAAGGTTACGTAATCAAATCGAAGGGCAGAAGGCGCCATCACATGTCTTTCTTGAATAAAAAGAAAATTATGGGAATTTTTTCAAAATTTTTTCCCAAGCATTTTATTAAACAAAAATTTCTTGAAAATTAAATTTTTAATATAACTTTTATGAAAGAAATAGTTTATAGAACTATTGAATACAGTATAAAAATTGCTCTAGGCACATAGCCTGACTAAGCCCTGACAAGCTCCTAGCAAGGGGCTTTTATTTACATTAAGGCCCTGATTTTTGTCCCATTACATAGCCTTACAGGGCTACATAATTTTCGTCAGGTATCTTAAAGGGACCTAATAATTTCCCTAAAATGGTTTCTAGTCGGGTTCATTCGATGAATGATAATCACATAAGTGATGAAAATAAAAATGCTTAAAAATCGTCAGGCTTAGTGGTCTAGGGGTATGATTCTCGCTTTGGGTGCGAGAGGTCCCGGGTTCAAATCCCGGCTGAGCCCAGATTTTTTGCTTTTATTTATAAAATTTTGTATAAATAAGGAGAACTATTGCTTTCACTTTACATTTACAATTCTTGAATTTATTGTTTTAAAATAAAATCACAAATACTACTTTCTACGTGTGATATGACTAATTAAAAAGCTTCTATTGCTATAGTAAGAAATTTTCAGAAAGCATTTTTTCTTTTTAGGCACGTACAAAAAAGCTAATACGTCACTTTAATTTACATACAAATCCTCTCTTAAATATTTCTATATCTGCTGTGATTTATTCAACGAGATATAAATATTGATGTATTCTACTTTACCGACAATTTTTTTTACAGAAAGATCGTCTTCGTGTCCCGATTTTTATCGGTATACTCGATTGCATTTTAAATTTGCAGTAAACGTGATTTATCTTATAATTTTTTTATGCTCGATAGAAATAATAAAATTTTCAAAGATTTTCAATGAAACATTTATAAAATTTCTATTAAAAATGCATTACTAAGGTATAAAATTTTATCATCTAAGCAGAAAAAGTGAAAGTAATCGAAAACGGTAAAGTAGGAATTGATTCAAATGGACGGAGTCAAATCTACTTTACAACGCAATTTTGAATGTAATATTTTTGTTTTGTAAGCATTGCATTGCTGCTTCGTTTAAACATTTATTTTTTTTCAAATCTCATTCATCATGCACCAAAGCAATTTCCAAGCATGTAACATCATACACCTTTTTCCATAAACGCCCAAATAAAAATCCTTCGACAAAGCAGCAAAAAACGAGCGAATCAAAAAAAATTGTGCGCCTCATCTCGCGAGATATCGGGAGCGCTCAATTCTCGATGGGCATTAGATCCGGCGCATCCGTCACCGCCATCAATAAGCCCGTGAAAATATCCCGTCCTCCCGAAATATAATATCCGCTCTATCCCTCGCGCACAAAAAAAAATCCGACAAAAGGAGAGCTCCGCGCGAGAAAGAGACCGAGGGAGGAAAAAAAGAGCCCCGGAGGCGTATACACCGGGAGGGGAAGGACAAGCGCTGGGGCACATTGCGCGCATATGTGAATTTCTGGCTCGGCGCTGCGCCGACGTCGCGCACGTGCGTCATTATTTCTGTCTCCGTCGAGTGTGCATGCCCACGTACGCTCGCGGATCCGGCAGCGCGCCTGCGTGCGACGCGACTCGTCGCCGGTGCAGGCGACATGGGAATCGAGCCTCCCCCCCCCCCCTCGCGCCCCCTCGTCGTTTCTGGCATCCGGTATAGTAACTTCATTGTGTCGGCTGTCGAGAGCTGGCCCCGGCGTCGTCTTCGCGCGAGGCGCTTATCTCCGTCTCCCTCGCTCTACGTCGGGACGTGTATATATATGCGACCGACGTCGATGGGTATCTCGCGTATTGGCGCACTGCGATTTTCGACGGCTGCGGAAAGTTTACGTTGCGGGGCACGTGGCGAGCGATTTCATTTCCAATTTGGACGTATTTTTTTAAGTTTGTTTTGAGGGGATCAACGCGGTAATGAATTGCGCGAGGAGTTTTACGGTGGGTGGAGAGGCGAGGGTTGCTTTATTTTGACGTCGGTTATAATTCTGTTGTTGCGGAGTTCAAAACTCGATACGGGATTACAGCGCTGTAAAGTATATTGTTCGTATAAAAGTTTGTTTAGTGGGATATAGATATCAATGTAACTTGATGAAAGGAAGTGCAAAGTTAGCTGCGGGACAAAAATAACGAAATTTTTGTGTGAAGAATAAGAACTGTACAAAAAATTACTTTTGCTCATAATTATGAATATGACAATCAATAATACAATTACAAAAGAAACGCAAGATAAAAGATAAAGGGATAACGAAATTTTTTGAAAGAGTACATTATTTTTTTTCGTACAAAAGCATTATTATCTCTACAATAATAAATTAATTCTTGTCACGAAACAAGAGAAAATAACGAATGGCTGGCAGCAAACAAAATGAAGTCACGTAATATTATCTCTACGAGCTGAAGAAATTGAATGGGATGAGCCGCGACTTCAGCGCGGCGTAACTCGAAGCTTTCAAGAGGTCAATAAATAATGAGATCGCCGGGAAACACGAACTGTTACATTTCCCTTTCAATGAAGCGACAGCACAGCCCCGCGGCAGATTGATCGCCTCAAAAAAAAAATGTATATAAGAGGAGTACATTAGAGGCGAGCGGGAAATCAGTCGCAGCGAAAACTTCGCTGGAGCGCGGCATTAGCTTAACTGTACAGCTTAACTGTACGGACAAGCTGGGATAGAATTTCAAATTAGGATTTGTAAGTAATTGGAAAGCAGTCGGCCGCGCGCCGTCTCAATACCCGCGCTGCATTTTACGCCCGAAACGGTCTCGGCTCCGCTCCGACCGGCCACCGCGGTAATTGGAAAATGATCGGTGGCGCGCGTAAATTTTAATCGCGGAAGTTCCAGCGCCCATTCACCCTTTATCTGATCGAAGCGTAAGAACGCACATTTGGCGCCGGTGCTTCGCGCTGGAAGTACGCGGCGAGGAATTGCTCTAGTAAATTTTATTACATGGTACCATTGCAATTTTCCCACAAAATCTCAACTTGACAACAATTTTACTACTATAAGTATAACAGTTGTAATTTTTTGTAAAGAATTTTTTAAAAAGATTCTTCTAAAAATGCCAATCTATCTAAAGTTAAATTAGTGAAAAATGTACAAAATAGTGAAATTTCTATTATTACACTATTTATTACATTAGTGGAGTAATTTCCACTAATTTTAGTGGTTTCTCACTAATCCCATTTCAGAATGCCATAACCTTGTAAAATTTACTAGCGGATTTCTGTGAGTATCAAAGAGCTGGTCTCAAAGAGAGAAGAAGAAAAAAAAAATGGCCGCTTCCTCAGTCTTCCTCGTTTTTTCTTTCGCGGCTTCTCCGGTTGGCGCGACGTTTTCGAGAAAAGCCGCGGTGCAAAAGGGCGCCCGCCGCGTGGGAGTAGCACGGCGCGTGGGCGAGCATGTGTCGCTTTTGACGTGAGAGCGCAATCAAATTACCGAGCGGCGGGCGGAGGACGATATTTTCACGGGTCGCGGAACTTCCGCGCGCCGGCGGCGGCGGCTTCTTTTACGCGCGTCGAGAATGAATCCGCGCACGCGCCGAATTTCGTTAGCCCGAGCCATTATATTGTCGGGGAAACTAGATTCGCGCGAGTTCCATTTTAGCCAGACAGAATTTTGCGGGGGCTTTTAATTTACGTTGTTATAAATTTCATTGTTTAATTGAGCTGTGCAAGTAAAAATTGTTGCAAAAAAGCTTTTTAACTTATAATTTTTTTTTTGAGGTCAAAGTAATACGTAATTTTTAATTTATTTTTTAGAGCTGTTTAATTATAAGCAGAATTATTTATTATTTCGCATTAATAATGTTCTAACTTTTATTCAATTAATTTTAAAAATTCAACTGCGCCCGTTTACATTGTTTAAATAATATTTGTATATTTATTCTGTAGGTAAAAAATGGCGAATAAATCGACGATGTATTTACAATAAAGATGAATATACTTTATTCGTAATCAAATCATGTCATGGAAAGTCAGGGTAGTGAGGTTATTTACAGATTTCGTAATATTATGTTCCTTCACCTTTGGTCACGCGAGCGGCGTCGCTTTTACCGATATAGACGCTGCCAATTATTCAAATGACTTCCTCAATAAACACTTTTGTGAAAAAAAAATAGTTTTTAGAACTTAATTACAGCAACAGCTAGAAAATTGGCGTCATTACGGGTAATTGCACCGAGAGCGGGTAAATTTAAAAATAATGAAAGGAGCCTCGTCGAGCGGAGCGGGAAACGTCTCACTCGAAAACAAGGCGATCGAGGGACACGAGTGCGCTCGCTCTCGTTTTCTTCTCTTTTTAGCAAATTAATTTTCGATAACAAAAGGAGCGCAGTTCGACATTCCTTTTTTTTACTCGCGACAGAGGAGTGCATTGTGACGATGGGGGGGAAAAAAAAGAAGAAAAAAGACGGCGGTAAAACCATTGCGAGGCTCAATTCGCCGTCTGTGCCCGCGCGCTTAAGGCGCCTTTTACATCACGTGCACGAGCAGTAAAAGTGCCAATCAATATTTCACGGCGGCAGTGTGTACGGCTTGCAGACGAGTAAATGGATTACCGCAGATCAGACGAAATCCTCGAGAGCCTCTTTTTCAGTTCTTGCGCGTTTTTCTCAGGCATTCGAACCTTTTCACAGAGAAATATCGTATCTCCTCAATTGCGTTTACGGCTTTCCGATTTTAATGAATGCTGGTTTAAATATACTCGAATAAATCGAACCTTTTACGTGATTTACTTAACGTCATTTTTTTATTTAACAAAATTTGTTACTTTTATACCTATATTTCAACATTCAAAATACAAAATGTAAATTATCGCTTCTAACTGTTAAAAATTTTCTTATTCTCATAACCTTTCAAAGAAAATAAGAACGAACGAACGATAAATAATGTGAATAAGAAACGAAACATTAACTGAGCCGTCAAGTGAAAGATTCATCAGAGCGGGCGTAACCCACACTTTTTACCCAGTAGCCGAAACTCATCCGAGTCCTCATTTTTTCCCCTCCGTCGAACGCTAAATCTCCATTCGGCCTTTTTTTCCCCACCTCCTCCGCCGAAGCCAATCATTAAGCGCGGCTCTCTCAGCAGAACGCCGGTCTCGGAAAATTGCCGGCTGCCTTAAAATGCAAGAAGCCATTAATTCCCGAGCTAATCGGGTCGGGTCAGCGAGAAACGAGTTCATTCGTACGAAACAATCCACCTCGCCTCCGAAGCGAGCGGCAAAAAAAAAAAAAGAAGCGGACCCACGAGGCGTCCTCTCACCGGAGATGCTCGAGGCGAGAGGGAAGAAAAAACGACTAGCGAGCCGGAAATTGCGCGCGTGTGCGCGCGTTATCCGCGCGTGACGGGAATTAAAAAGAGGCGAAAAAAAAAAAATAGTATGGATAGGGACGCGTGCGCGGAATCCGCGGTGTGCGTCCGCCGGGATCCGCACCGCGCGCGAGAGAGAGGAAAGTGTAACGCGCGCGATATCATTGCCGTGGGAGAGCGCGCGCGGTCGATGGGTATCGCGTAACGGAAACGCGAGCTCGAATTTTTCGAGCGCGGAGGCGAGGATCCCGCCTGTCGTGCACAGCCGCCTCCGAGGAAAGGAAGCACTCGGTAGGGAACTGGGTTTTATTGGCGGTATTGTTGGATCGAGAAATCGGGCGCTGCGGATGAGGGAATTTCTTTTTTTTTCGGATATTTTATTCGAGTGAAAGGAATTTGTAAATAAGAAATGAGTTTGTAAACGGCTGCACAATGAAACGCGAAGTTTGAATAAAAAAAGTTTCGTAATTTCGTGCTTTAAAATAGTTCGTCGGAGTTTTAAGCGAAATCTAATTTGAAGTTTGAACGATGTTACAAGTGAAGTAAAAGCGCGCTATTTTTATTCGAAAGTAAACATACGAAATTAGTTACGCATCGCAAAGTAAACATACGGAAATAAAATATTTGTTTTAATTTGGAATGCAAATTAGCCGTCTTAACTTTACTTGAGAAAGTTAAAAATAAAAATTTGTTTAGCAAAAATAAGGATTATCATCGCTTGGAGCGTCTTTCGCGCTTATCGCGCGTCTTATCTCTCTACAAAAATAAAAAGAAAATATCAGCATACGCTTTTAAGCCTCTAATCTTCAAATCTCTTACTACCCAACGAAAAAAAATCGATTTCTCAAAACGACATTTTCGGCGGTGTAAAAAAAAACAACCAAATCGGTATTATGCAGATAACGAAACATCGACCGAGAGCCCGGGGCATTTGCATATACGGGGCGGAACAACGCAGTGCGGCTTCACGCCTCGATTAGCGGCGATCCGATTGGACATTTCCGAAAAGTCATTGGAATCGCCGGGCCACGCGCGTCTGCACACTTCTTCGCCGATGGGGATAGGGCGAGATAAGGGAAAATGGCACCGTCCGCGCGCCCGAGGGCGAGATTTTAATTGGGCCGGATGTTTGCGACGCCTAATTAAATACTACGTGGGTTTATATCCGCTGGAGGTGTGCCGGTTCGATAGCCCATGCGGATCTATATCGCCTATTTTTATCGCTGTTCGCGTATCCTTCCTTTCTTCCGTTTATTTTTTCGTCGAGGCCCCGGCGCGATTCTATTATCGCGCGGGCGTGGGACGCGCGTCGAAAATATCAGTTTCAGAGCCGATATTGAAAAGTTCAATCTCGCATCTGATAACAAAAAACAATTTTCAATAACTGTAAAACAAAAAACTATTCGCTAAAAATATCTCGTATTCAGCGGAGCGTTCTTTTTAGTAACACAAACACACGATTCTAATAAAAGCATTTCGTAAAAGTATTATTTTTTTTTTTTTTTATCAAAAGAATTTGAATACAGCATCGATGAAAAAAAGTTCGTGATGCCGAATTTAGATTGCGTAGATTGTACGAACATCAATTATAGAATAAAAACAAGGCTGAGGGGGTCTTTTCAGCCCGGCGCGCGTTAAAGGGCGCTCGCGGGAAAAAAAGCGCGACAGTCGCGGCCTTTCTTCTCGACCTTCGACTCTCTTCGGATGAAAAAAAAATTACGAACGTAAACCGCGAACGGGACGAGACAAAAGGAGCGAGAGATAAGGACTCGGCAGCCTATCTCTTTTCATCATCGATTTAAAAGGAGGGGGCGAGGTGCCGTGATTTTTCGCGAATAAAAAAATGCTCGAGGAGCGACGGGGAGAGACAAAGGGAGCGTTAAAAAATTTTTCACTCCTCGTTATTAAAGTGCAGCTTTTCTCGCGGAGACCCCGAAGTACGGCATTAAGCAAGTTTATTTTATAAAAGGAGGAAAAAAGAAACTCGTATTTAGAGCAGATGTCGAGAGACCTTTCTTTTCAAGGAGGCGAAATGACCAAAATTTCAAAGGGCTTTTTTACGACGCTGATTGTTTTGTCTAATTTTATTTTATTCCGTCCCTCTTCTTTATTTAAAGAATATACAGAACCTTGAATGGGAATAACAAGAAGCGCAATTTTGTTGCTTTCACGAGGTATGAATAAAAAAAGAAAGTGAAGAGGGCAGGAATGTACGTAAAATTTTTTTTTTTGCTGGAAAAGTCCACGGGCACTTTAGAAAACTGCGAGAGACTCGAGAAAAGTTTCGCGCTTCGGTATGTCGCGAGAGGGGAAAAAGTATCCTCGAGTTGACGCTGCGCTTATATCTTCGTTTTTTTTCTCACGCAAAAGTCAGTTTCGACGTTTTTATTTTGGAAAATATCGCGCCGCTCTCGAGCGATACGCGTCGCATCTGAAAAGCCGCGCAACATTTAACTTTGAAGTGACGTATTGCTGCACCCAGTGAAAATATCCAGAAAAAGTTTGTGCGTTCGACTTTGCCAACGCTAGCGTTCAAATGCTCTACGAATATTTGAGTTTGTATGTTTTTGCGCCGTTAAAAAGTCTTAGTTTGTTTTTTACGTACGCAGTTTATTACGTATAAATCAGCTTTTGCCTTTTTTACGCGTAACTACGGCGAGCGAAAGGTATAAAGTTTAGTTTTTATGTAAACTACAGTTAACTTAATGTCAAAAGTATACTATATTTTAAAAATACATGTAGAATTTATTGTTATTATAATTAATAAGTTACATTTTTATTATATGTAATAAACTGAAATGTAAAACGTTCTTAATGCAATCATAAAGTATAGAATCAAGCTTGTCCATATATCAATTCCCAATTAATCTGAACATTAGTTTGCACAAGAAATAATAAAAATTCCCTAAACAAAAATTAGTTCCCCTATACAAACATAAGATTCCTTCTATTTTCTCATTTCCTCGAATTCCGCTCGATATGAAATACCCGGCCGGGCGCGTATCGTCGCTCGCCCTATGCATGCATTAAGCGGTCGGGTGATAATTGCCGCGGGGACGCTCACCTCGGGGCTGGGAATTTTCTCAAAATCCCGGGGCGGCAGCCTCGGTGGAAATAATTTTCGCCGTCGCCGTAGCGAGAGAGAGAGAGAGAGAGAGACAGAGAGAGAGAGAGAGAGAGAGAGACCCTCCCCCGCCGTCAATTGCCGTAATTGGAGTATCAATTACCGGCGGACGAGCCGGCGACGAGGCGGCCAGACGATATTTTCCCCACGGCCTCTCTGTGTTTTCTTTTTTCCTTTTAAACTTTTCATTTTCTCCGGCCGCTAAATATTAACGCGAGCGATGTTTTAATTGCGTCGAATTTGCCGTCGGCGGGGGATATGCCCGACGGATTTTTCAGTTGATTTAGTTTGCGTTAATTGCGAGGCGCTTGTAAGCAATAGAGTGGCGCCGGCGAAATTGTAAGGGAAATGTTAATTTTCGCGGGGCGGTGTAAGAGTCGATTTTGCCGCGCTTTTTTTTAATTAAAAGTGTGTCACGAACGTTAATGACTTAACATGGCATTACAATTTTCCGGCAAACATTTCCTCGGGTCACGTCAATGGCAATGTTAATGAAAGCTTCCATCGCGAGGAATCCATTTAATTAATGCGAGAGTCTTTTTCGAAAATGTAAGTTTTTTTTTTTTAAAATGTGTCGCGATAGCGCGTCTTTCCTTTTTATCTCTTTTTTTCTTCAAGTGTGATTACACTTTTATTCGAAGTGCACTTGGAACTGCGCTTGCGATACTTCACTCAATCTGGTGAAAGTCGCATTGGCATAAATCCAATCCAAGAAAAGCATTTCAGCACTTGAGAAACATCATTTTAAGTAAACTTTAAAATCAAAGTTCCGCTAGTTTCCATTGAAACGACATTTTTCTTATTCAACTTTTTTCATTTACATTCTTAGAAATTTTCTCCGGTTCCAATATTACTCACTCGTGTTATATGTTATTATAATAAAAAACACATATCTTTTGATAAATTCTGTGGTTGTTTATATGCCAGTATTTAACCTAATTAGATTGATTAAAAAATTCTCTTTTTAATGTAACTTTTTTAATTAGAACTCAAATTTTTACAGAAGTATGTTGATTAATTTACGGAAGTATTTTACAGTTTCCTTTACTGATAATCTTATAAACTTAAAAAAAACTTCTCTTCATAAATAGATACTAAATTAAAAAAGTTTTAATTAAAAAAATACAGATCATAAATTCTGTCTAATATACAGTATCACGAATTGAATTTTCATGTCCACTTAACCGTAAAATACTACTAAGTATCTCCAGTTGATTAAACCCGCAGGAAAATGCAAATAATCGAACAGCAGTTTCATCAAATCGACACGAGTCATTGCATCTTATGCAGTCAGAATTTAATAACCGAATTATACCGATCGATATTCAAACGAACGACGGCCTCGGCAGCCGCGTTTATCCATGCGAAAGTAAAGCAGACAAGTAGTACCTCGAACAAGTCGCAGTGGTAATTCATCGCTTTTCCCGTAAGCCGACGAAAAATCAAAGCAATCCGACAGATCGACTGTTTTCTTTTTCATCTAAGCAAACGCCGTGTACTACTACGTGACCCGATTATTCACTGCTTCCGCGCGCAGTCACCCCTTATCAACGTCAACTCGCGATTTACCCGAATCGACTCGCCCGAGCTTCGTGAATTCAAAAATTTCCACTTGCACACCCGGAATCGGGGAAAAGCGGGTAACGTTCGGCTGGACCAATTAGATACATCACGATCTCACGATCCACGAAGGCAGGGGGGGGGGGGAGGAGGCGAAAGAGCATCGAGATAATCCAATTCACGATAATTAAGGCCGCTCGTAAAAGAGGCTCGTCCATTGTTAAACAAAGTAACTCGGGCCGATACAATGGCCGAGATAAAGAGCGCACTCGGAGAAACGAGGAACAAAGGGCCCTCGGCGGAAAATCGACGGCGATTCCGGGAGTCGACGAGGCGAGGCCTTATGCTCCTCGGCGAGGGGATTGTTTCTTCCTTTTTTGCTCGAGATGTTTGTTAAAAGGGCGGCGAGGCGTCGCGGTGGTATTTTTGATAATTGAGGAGGCGCCGAGCCTATGAATAGATGCAGTGAGCACGTTGGAATGCCCTCGGTGTGCGCGTACGAAAAAGTCTTTGATATTAATGAGCTAAGATCCGTTTGTTTTTTTTTCGATTCGAAATAGACTCCTGGATTCGGGAGAGTGGAACGTTGACGTAGATACGGCGATTGGTTAAGTTTTCTGGCGGAAAAGTCACGTCTGCTCCTTTAATGAAACATTTATACCGGGAAAAACTGCTCGAGGCGCTGTTTATTAAAATTCATGAATCGAACGAGAAAAAAGCTTCTGTGCATAATTTCATAAAGAATTTAGTGTAGGATATCATATCGCAGTATATCATTGCTATTTCCGACTTCCTCGTTACCTTAAATAGACCTTCCGAATTAATTATTCAGAGTATTTGAGCGTCCTATTACGATGACACACTTTATGCATATATTCAGGCAATTTTGTAACGACCCGGTATAAATTACTACGGAACTGATCGTCGCCCTTTAACGAGGAACTTGGAAAAAGCATCGTGGGCGATCGGAATTTTAAATGACAAGTCGCTGATTAGCTAAATTTTCAGTGATTCATAGGCGTGAGGTCAAACGCGAAGCTCGGGTTAAAATGTTATGTAAAGCGCGGCAGCTACCTCGAGGTTAAACGGATTCCGTATCGAGGTGCGTGAGTGACTATCCGATTAATCCTGCTCTCCTTACCTTTTTCATTTCACGCCGCGAAAGTTTGATTGAAAAAGTACAGATACGGTGGCGCGCGGGAGAAAAAGTTCAGAAAAACCCTTTCCGTACGTGGGGAGGGATACATTTTTCATGGGGCGAAACGAGACCCGCGGAACTTGGAGCCATTGTTTTGCGATTTTTATGAATTATGGATATTGCGACGTCTCGTTTGTTACTTAGTGGTAGCTATCAAAATACAATGAATGACGCATTCGATTTATTTGTGTAATTAATCATTCAATTGTCTATTTTTGTATCCTGGAATGAATTTCATTTATTAAAAATGAGTTTCATATGTATATTTTGAAATAATTCGTTAACATATGTAATATAAGGCAGGCATTTTCTCGATAAATAAGAAATCGTTAATTTAATAAACTATAGTTTTTACTAAATTATCACAAAACAATTTTTGCACGCGCATTATACCGTACCTGAATAAGTATAAGTCATCACGCGTACATTTTTGCAGCGCTATCATGAAAATATTATGAAAACTTTATGAAATAAACTGGCAGGATAAAGAAAACGTAAATAAAACGAGAAAAAAGGTAAATAAAACATTTAAATTATCTCATGCCTCGCTAGATTGCCTCGATTCCGCGAACAATAAAGTATTTCCTCCCGGAGCTCGCGCTTGCTACTCCGCACTCGAAAAAGCATAAATCTAGCACGAAATGAAACGCGCGATGCCTCGGTACGCGAGCGATCATTTTTTATCTGGGAAAAAAATTCCCGATAAAACGCGGCAGGCGGCGGCGCGCGCGCAAGAGGAAGTCAGTCCGCTGCAGGAAGGAAATTGATAGTCGCTCGCGAGCTTTTCGCTACACAATGCAACGACCCTGAAAACGACTCGTCGCGATAGCCGCCCGCGTAAGTGATTAAACAACCGTCGATCGAGTTCCGAAAAAAAAAACAACAAGAAAAAAGAGAAGCAAGAGATAGAGAAACAAACGCGTCCGGTGCCACAACATTGTGACTGGTGCGTGCTCTTCCTTATAGGCCCCCGCCGCACACACCACGAGGGGGTAAATTTAGAGAAGACGCAAGGTTAAACACGGCCGATCGAGAAAAAGAGCTGCGAGTCGCGTGTCCCCTCCGCAGAGAGCAAACGAAAGCCAAGCGCACGAGAGGAGAGGTGGCGTTAAAAAAAAGAGGAAGGAGAGCGGAGAAGGATAATGAAGAAAGAGGAGCGCGCGTGTGCACACGGGCGAAGGTGCAGCCCGGCGAAAACGGAATAATCGCGCGCGGGCGTCGTGTGTAGCGCGCGGCGCTTCTGCCCAGCTGTGCGGAGAGCGAAACCGAGCCGAAGGGTTGCCAAGTGAACGAGCGGAGGAGCGGGCGGCGAGAGCGGAAAGAAGTGAACTATCGATCGATGCCGGCGCCGGAGTGGGGGCCGGGCAATCCCACGCGGTGAAAAACACGCCTGCAAGTTGATACCGCGTCTCTTCGTGATAAAAAACGAGAGAGAGAGAGAGAGAGCCGGAGGGAGAGAAAAGGTGGGGGAGGAAGCGAGTGAGAGAGGAGCGTAAGAGACGAAGAAAGCGCGAGATTTCGGAGAGGGGACGATTTTCAGCGTCGGACTGGGAAAAGACGCGACGGCGACGCGACGGAAGGAGAGAGACGGAGAGTGGCGCGGGCTGAGAGAGGAAGTCGGAAGAGCGAGAGAGGAGGCGAAACGCCGCGCGCTTAATATGGTTCTCGCTTCTCTCGCGGGCTCGCGCCGTGTGGGACGTTTTTTTTTCACATTTACATGGGTTTGGCTTCGTCTTTCGGTGTCGTCCCCGAAGGAGGGAATTAATGGAATACTCGCCCAGGCGTAGTTAACGATTATATTGTTCGTGCGGGACGGCGAGCCAAGGTTCTGAGTCTGTTCGTGGCGGGTGAATTTTTTTTTTTTTTTAAATTATTGTTTTTGCAACGAGGGCTGAAATTTTTTATTTAAAAGGTTACGTTTGGAACAATGCGAGTGTTTTCCGACTGACAGTTGAAAAAAAAACATACAAAGGGAAAAATGGATGTGCGATAACACTCTGAATAGTCGACTCGCCAGCCATGAAAAAGTTCATTTGTTTAATTAAAATTTATTTGCTTTTGCGAAAAAAGAAAAATTTCCACTCGTTTGAATGAAAGCCCGTTTAAATAATACCTCACTATCAGACTAGTGCATTTACTTCGTAATAATTACTTCATAGAAGTAACAACACACTGCAATGAGTTCAATTTTGAGTGCATTAATAATTCCTACTCGGCCAGACAGTTCATTCATCCTTTATGCGTTTAAATAATAAAGACGGAAAGGAGCGTTCGATCGATTAAAAAAAAAAAGTTGTACGGCTTTCTATGCATTCGATTGTGCCTCACCTCGCTTAAAGCAGAAAAAGCACGAAGTCAGGCCCTTATCTGATCGACAACTGGGTCCGCGACTGCGCAGCTCTTTCATGCGCCATATAATTTTCTTGCACGCGCGCGATGTCTCATTTCGCGAAACTATCTCTCTCCATCAAGCCGCGGCGCGTATTCTCTCCCCGATGAAAGAGAGACGGGACTAAAAGGAGCGAGGGAGATGGGGCGCGCGCGCGAGGCAGATCGTTTATACATTTCTCTTTTATCCATTACGCTCGTCTCCTTTTTCTGGCCTGTTGTTTGGTCTTTATTATAGTGTTGCCCCGTGTCTCGCTTTACACTCTGCGGTCGTCGTGCATCGCGCACTATCCACCGCGCGTACACACGCTCTACTCAGCGGCGGTAATTTTTCATGCGCCCGGTGAGTCCTTTATGCCGCTGCAGGCCAACTGCGCGCGCTTTTTTGCCCCCTTTATTTATTTATCTCGTTCGCAACTTTTGCCACCTACATTTTGTATGATCGCCCGGCCCGCGCGTCCGCGCCAACGGCTGCCGCCGTAATAACTCCGGCGCTTTGTTCATATTTCACGTAGTCGCGGGAGTCGAAAGAGTTTTACGGCGACGGCGAAAATGTTCCTTTGTTGCCCTGGGGATTTTACCGGGAACGTCGCTGGAATTAAAAGGGACTTGCTTGAAAACTTGAAAATTGTTGCACGCTCGCTGATGTAATGGTTATTGTAAATTGCTGTTTGTTCTCCCGTGCACAGATTCTTTAGTTTGGATTTTGTAAATCAGCACACACGCTAGTGGATATTTTTAGCTTGCAAGTAAAATCATTTTTTAGTTAGAAAGAGAGTTGTTTTTATTAGCATTATAAGTATAAAAATTATGCTACATTTGCGAAGTGATTTTCTCAATCAAAATTTGAGTCGTTATAAAATATTTAATAAATTCCTGTAAAATTAAAAAATTCTGAATTGATGATCGAAGTAAGTACAGTATATAATAAAAATATATACCTGCAGAAACATCGCGATTATTCTTTGAATAATATACACAGTTATATGAACAGTGCACTGTATGTATTTTCTTACTTTGTGTTCTTATTTCTTTTTGGTTGTACAGCCACTTAAAGTGTTGGCACAACCGACCTTCATGTAATCTTACACATAAGTCTGATTTTATTATTAAAATTATTTTTTTGAAAAAAAAAACCTTTAGCTACATTACACATTCACCACACAAATATTTTATTTGAGATAATAAAACTCGATAAAACTAATGCATTTCTTTGATTATTATTTATAATTAAATTTCCTTAATACCTTTAATTTATTTTTGAAAAATTGATACCGCAATTCGGCATAAAAACATTAAAAGTCTAAATAAGCTCGGTGGTGATGTAATATAACCAAATAGCATTTAAAAGTATCCTTGTAAAGCGAGGAAAAAAATTAAATTGGGTTACTCGGAAAATAAATTGACTGCATGCAATTAATTTGAATTAACGGATATTATGCGATGAAGCGACGTCGGTTTGCCCGGTTTCCTTTTTATACGGCCATACACGAATAGCGGAATGCATTTGCGAGGAAAATATCCCGGCGAGAGACGCCGGGGACGCCGACGCAGCGCAGTCTGCACTTCGGCATAGCAACGTCAGTACCCCCGGAGCCGGTGAATTCTATACGTCTGCCGTACTTTTTTTTACGACCGAATTCGCTCTCCAACCGCCCCCGAAGAGAAGTACTGGATTTTACGATGGCTAAACATGTTAAAACGCGGAACGACGGAAAAAACGCGGCCAACTATTTTCGATGTGAATAAAGCAGGAGCGCGATTTTTATTTTTGATGCTCATTAATTTTTTTTATCTTTCTCTTCGACAGGAATCCCTGTGCGCGACGCGGCGCTAGTTTAGCGTCGGGAATTCGCGAAACGGGCGCGGACGGAAAAAATTTTCAGCGGAGGCTTTGCTACAACGTAATTGCGCTCGCCGGCGCGGCTGCGGTTTTTCCTTCCCGCGATTTGCAAACCGGCAAGTACACGATTGTTACCCCGCGCAGTTACCATTGGCGACCTTACCGGGCAACATTGTAATTTCGATGAAAATAAAAAGCCTGTTTCTGCGAGTGCAGTGAAACGGCCGGCAGCCGCGTACTACAGGGCTTAACTTTTATCGACGTCGTTCCTGGTGATGTCATAATTATCGTAATTTTTACGCCGAATAATGGCTTGTAATACATTTCAATTTTGCAGAATTGAAAGAACTTGTAGTTACTTTGTAATTTTAGAAGGCACTAGTCATTGTGTTTTGTGTAGCCGCGTACATTCTTTTTTTGGCAAGAAGTGCAGAATCACAAACATTTGTCGAAAATTTTTATCGACGATAATTAACTACCATCAAATTATTGCTATTTAAATATTGCCTCCTATTATCTAAATATAAATAAAATAAATATCGAGATTATTACAATAAAAACTATTCTCTCATAATATGAAGTGTATAAATATTAAATATATAGCTTCATCAGTGCAGAAATAAAATCACTCTTTTTCAGAAAAAACTGAGCCACTCAAAGTTTAATTGGCTCAGTTTTCACTCGAATCGAGTGATTTTTTCGCTCTTGTATATATTTTGAGAGTTTAATTACTAACTCTGCACTCGAAAAAGAAGTAACCTGATTTTCAGCAAGTTACTTTTATTTTCCTTCGAAAATGTCCTACTGCAGAGATCGAGCGCCTCATCAGCCTGCTCGACACAAATTCGCAGTCGATCTCGCCTCTTAACCTCGAAAAAAGCGTGGCGCGCGTTAGAAGGAACGCCGCGATGCTTTCCTAAAGATAAACAGCCCGTAATCCGTCAGTCCGATCGCGCGGACGTTTAACGCGAATCTCATCTTTCTCGACGTCGATGAAGCCGGCATCTCCCGCGGTAAAAAAAAAGGGTCACACAATTTCACCGTAACGAAGGAGGAGGCATGGATTAATTCGTTCAATTAAAATAGCTCGAAAGCGCCCGCTCCTTTAACGAGTGAAAGCCCAGCCCCCAAAAAAACTACTCGTCGAGTTTAATTATCTCCCTCCTCCTCCCGGTCCCCCCTTTTACACACACACACTCTCTCTCTCTTCTAACTCTCTTTCTCGACTCGATCGCTCGTCTCTCGGAGCGTTAATTCGAGTCAGCGACTTTTAATGCTGTAGGCGCGCCGGAGCCTCCGCCCGTGTGTACACGTGTGTGTGTGTGTGTTCGGAGGCCGCAGACACGCGCTCGCGAGACTCGTAAGTGAAAGAAGGCAGAGTGCAGTGGCGACAGGCTAGACGCTTGCGCGCGCACAGTGCACACACACACACACACACACACACACATAAAGACGGAGGAGCGCGCGGCCTTTGCCCGAGGCGGCGGAGTATTACGTGCACTGACATCGATCAAGTGCTCATCGTGTAATTCATTCCCTGAAAAATAAGAGCGCCGCGCCGACGGCTTCTCCCTCGTGTGCGCTCGCCCTCCTTTTTTTTTCATCCACGAGGCAAAGTGTATCAGGAAAGTGTCTATTCGGGGTCTCGTGTGCCCCGCGTTTTCGCCGTGGGTAGAGAGAGGAGAAAAGGAGAAGGCCCTTTGCCCGCCGCGCGGCGCAAGGTGCACACACGCCTACCCCAAAGGCCGATGCTCCCGTACTTTACTTTATGGCTTTATTGATGATGTCATCGTTTTCAGCTCTCCGCGCACTCCGGAGGGACTGAATGGACGCTGATCCTTTCCCCTCCCTTCCTCTTTTTTCTCTCTTTCTTTTTGTAGGTTCCGCCGGTATCGCTCGCCTCGTAAAACGCGATTGAAGGTTTTGATTACGCGCTGGAATAAACGCGAATCCACGAATCGTCTGAAGTGCCTGTCTATATGTTTCGTATTAAAAAAATTAAACATTGATTTTTAGCCATCGTTTTTTTTTATCCGCAGCTCTTCGGCGCTCGTTTAAAGGAAATAAAAAAAAAAAACGTCGGATTCGACGAAATATACCCGTCTCTGCTTGAAATGTCGATAACAGAGTCTACACTCGATGCGTTTCGAACCTTTTACCAATCAACTGACAAATTGCAAGAGTAAAGTGCAGATGTGCGCTAGCACGCAGATAGGTCGGTGCATCCGCAAGCTTTCATCGATCGGACCCGAGCCTCGCTAACAATATCAATAAGTAACTAAGTAACTTCTCCTTTATTTGGAAAGCCTGGGTAACTTCCACCAGTTCGAATTTTACACGAACTTCACTCCAACTGCGATGGGAATAAAACGTCCTGAAGATTTCTAATTGTACCTCAATTAAACGGGCGTCGAAAAAGGGAAAGTCAAAAAGCGAGATTAAATTAGAGGGGCTACGTGAAAATGGAGCAAGTCGGGGATTACGGCTCCTCCATCAGATTAAAACGGCGATAGGATCGTCGAAAACGTACACGCGGACGGATGAAAGTGGCGAGAGGAGCATCCTTTGTTGTATTTCATACAGTACGCGTACGAAATGGCGCGAGAGGCGCTTTTTCACACGGGATGGATGTACGCGAGATGGAATCTTGATGGATACGGAGACGCCCTCTATCTCGGTCTATCACGGTGTCGTCGCGTGCACTGATTTACTTCGCTTTATTTGCTGCTCGCGCGACTCATTCCATTTTTGGCCGGTTTATACGTTTTGCACACGTCGATCTCGTTTTCTCCCACTTTTTTTTTTCCTTATCGCCGAGCGTCTTTTTTTCACTGGATTTTTCGTTGCGGAAATCGTTCGCCAAGGGACAAGTGCACTCGAGTCTTCGCGGAGTGGATGGGGGTCAAGTGACTGCGAGGATTATACAGACCGCTAAGAATATTCCTTATTCGACTTGAGAGTCGGTGGGTTCGATGCGTCGCGAACGGTGGAAGTTTTCCGAAGCGAAATTGGATGTGTTGCTCGTTGATTAAAATGTACGTCGGGCAGCGAGTAAAGTAAATGCTTTCGACTTAATGCACATGATTGCTCTTTAAAATAACCGTAAAATTTTCGACGAATCGGCTCAATCCGACAAACTCGTTATGTCAACCTGCTCTCTTTTGCGTGCTTACCGTGCCTACTATAAAATTTCTTTGCTAATTGCAAAATTTACGAAGGAAATATTTAAATGCCGTTTATTATAACGATTTTAAAAGCTTTTGCGGACATTGAGATCTGGAAGCGCTCGAGATCTCGACGTCATTCCAATTGCGAAGCACGTGTAGCTTGATCAATTTTCAACAATAAATTTGTAGACCATTTGTAAATAACCGTTACGTACATATCACTAAAAAGTTATGGCACTCCGCTACGATGGAAGGAAATGTATCCGTGATCATTTACTTCGGTTACTGTAATTTGTAGATATGTAAAAATGAGCTTCTATGGCATGTGCCGTTTAGAATTGAGTGGGTTATTTTTAAACAAGTTATTTTCACGGCAAAAGGTAGATCGTAAAATTAATGAATCTAGGTAAGCCTTATCATGAATTTACAATTGATCGTTCTTTAGAAAACCTACTCTAGTTACACCTCTTTAATGCTAAAATTGTGGATGATGAAAAATGGAATTAATTAATTAATCTCGAAACGCGAATTCACAATTTATCAAGCGTCCGACGCAATCTTAATGATGCAAATTTTAATAAATCATAAAATTTCTTATTTCACCGCGAAAATTCAAGTTTCTAAACTCTTCGCGTATCTCTCATGAAAATTGCGGCTAAAAATAAAGTGAGTTAGGAAGTTTTTTTTCACGGGCGACATTAAATAATTTATTCAAACTTTGCGTAAAGGTAGATAACATAAACGGTGCAGCGCACGCAGGGCGAGCGAATACGTCCATTGCATAAATCAGTGTCAGTTTTTTTTTCATAAATAATAGCTGTCGACGGTTCGGTAACGAAATTAGCTCCAGCGATATCCGCTGAATTTTTCTGAAACCCGGTTGCGCGCCGATACATTTCTAAAATTGAGAAAGAAATTTTCCGACGGAGAAAATGCGGTTTATAGTCGAAAAACAATGGAAACAGTACAGAGTAAAAGGCAACAGCACCCATTGTCTCCGCACGCGCTACGTAACGCCGGAATCCGCGAAGCGAAAAAACAACTCCGCTGTAAGTTAAAAAAAAAAGTAGGAAAGGGGGAGCTCTCGTTTAACCGCCAAAAAAAGCGCAGCTTATTTCCTCGTCTCGCGCGCGAATCCTTTCGCCGGTCGGCCGCACCGCAGACGCTTTAGAGATATAAAACGCGCTGCAAGCTTCCACGGCGGCGTCTCAAGTGTTCCGTTTCAGCCGGTGTGTCCGCGCGCGGGCACAACGCAACCCAACACCCGCGTAAACAAAATAGAGCAGCCCGCAATCAATACGCCGAGCGAGAGCGAGCCGTCTCGTTCGCCTTCCTTCGTTTTTTTTTGCGCTTTTTTCGCTTCTCTCGTTTTCACCTTTCGCGCGCGGCGGCGACGGCGGCGAAAAAAAAAACGAAAAATTCCCCCGGGGGAGCGCGACAAGAATTAATTGGAGAAGTTTGATCGGGGGGACGGCGGCGGTTAATTAGACATCGACGGCTTTTCTTTCGGCCGAGCGAGCTCCAAGTTGCGCCTGGCGAAATGTCAATTTTTCACCGCCGCTCGAGCGAGGAGGTTTACACTCACCAGCTGAACTTGGGTTTCAAATTAAGTTATCTTGTGTACGGCTCCAGTGGCTTCGCTGAGCTACGTTGTTTAACTTTTTGCTCCGTAGGAATGCAAAACGAAATCGTTTTTACGTAATGACGTGTGGAGCTAATTTTAATTTAGAAAAAATCAACATTAAAAATGAAAATTCTTTTCTTGATGAATTTAATTTTCATTGAATACGGATACATTATATTTATTTTTTTTTTTAAACATGTGTGAAAATATTAGAAAATTTAACATAAATCTAAAAAAATTACGCAAGTTTTTCAGTTTTGCATTAAATTTTCTCTCTGTGAAATAAATATAAATGTTTTAAAACTAAAATTTCTTAATTAAAAAGGTAGTTAGAGTCATTTTTCAGTGGCATCAGAAACGTGCGATCGATTGGTTTGAAACCGGATAAAAAGAATCACAAGAAGCTTCAACTACGGCACTCAATTAAAAAAAAGACTCTTTTTCCCCATTCCTCGAGGGTTTCCTGATTGCGAGTCTTTGTCCGATTTAATCAAACGATCGCTGATAGGCCATACTCGACTTTAATTGAGAATTCATTTTTTCCCCCCTCGTTTTGCAACCTCGGTGCATATAATGCTCGCGGAAATTATTGCGCCGGCAGCCTTACAATGAGTTACGCCCAGGCCAGACAATATAAGCGCTGCGCAACTTTTTTTTATTCGCGATGTGCCGCCGCGGCCAACAGCTGATTCCCAGCTGATTCACCGGCGGCCCATTGTTTTCGTGCGAATCGCACGGAGGCGCGGATAAAAATGCAAATAAAACCGCGCGGCGTTCCGTAATAACGCGCGCGAAAAAAGAAACGGAACGAAAGACGCGCGGAGTCGAAGATTTTTCATCGACAGCCGATGAATTGGCCGTTAACGGCCCTGGGAGTCGCATTTTTCATCGGCGACCGGCGCGGCGCCGGAATATTGAACGAATCGGCGAGAGGAATGTCCGCGCGCTCGTAAATAGCCGGCGCGGCCAGTTTTCGCCTACGATTTCGCGCGCGCGGCCTTTTAATTTTCCGTCCGACGGCTCTGGAATCGCGCGCGTGACGTATTGGCCGAGCCGGCCCGATGCCTTTTAAGCCGATCGGAAATTTCTATCGGAATCAATTGACATCGATTGCGCCGGAGCAAACACAGCCGGGGTTATTATAACGTTTAATAATTGCCGATGTCCTTGCTTAATTATTAAGCTGCGCTTGGCGGCGCAGTATAAATTGCGCTTCGGATGATTTGCGTGCCCCCCCTCCATAGATTTCATTTATTTCCTCGATGTACAGCTTCCGTTAAAAGTGAAATAGTTGTTTTATTAAATTTCTTTACTGACGGAGTAATTCAATTGTTCATTTCATTCTCGTTATTGATAAGTTTTATTCATTTCGTTTTTTTGCTTAAGTCAATCAGTCACGTGTTAAATACATGGTGTTTATTTACAATAATTATCCCAATCGTCTCAAAATTTAAATATTTTAACTACGTGAAAATTCAAATATTTAAGATTTTACATAGAATAGAAAAAAATATAAGATAAAAACATAGACTGAAATTAATTACATCAATAAAATAATTAAAATTTTAACGTAAAGAATAATATTAACAATTTTTTTATTGTATAACGAAGTATTCTAAATATGATTTGTAAAAATTAAAAAAATTTGTCAGAGAAAAGAAGCGATTGAAATGCAAATTTTCAAAACTATCCGCACAGCTAGGGAATTTAAATACGAATTGAAACAAAACAATGCAGTAAGCCGCCCCGAAATCACTGCGGATTTATCTTCCGACTCGCCTTCATTTAAATAGAAAGCAGAGAGACGCGAAAGAGCGAAAAAAGTCCTAGTTCGAAACAAAAGAATTTTTAAAAAATATAATTGCGCCTCGCGCGATTCAATGGCGCGGAATCCGCAGACGAAGGGGGGGAGCTGAAAATCTCGGCCTCGCCGCGCGCCGCGGAATGAAAGGACCGACGAGAATAAAGCAGCCCGATGATGCCGAAAAATCCCCGAAAGCCGCCTAATAGCGATCGAAGAGTCGCGCGCGCGACGGGGAGGGAACCCGTTAAAAAAAAAGGGTGAGGAGCGAGCCACTCGCGAGCGGAGGGAGAAAAAAAAATTCTCCCGTACACGGGCCGACCACAAAGCCAACGGGACGCTCCCAATGCAAATTTCCAATCCTGTAGCGGCGACGGGCGGCAGACACCACCGCCGCGCCGCTGTACAAAGATGGGGAGAGCGCGACAAAAAGGAGAGAAGAGGACGAAAGGGAAAACGAGGCGCATCACAAAGCCTCGACGACGACGACGGCGGCGACCCTCGTTGCATTTTTTTTTCGCCAACGGTAGAGAAAGAGAGAAAGACGGGAAGGAAGGAGCGAAAAAAAATAAGCGAGCGCCTTATCCCCTCTCCCCCGGAGATCAAAACAATCCCCTCGTCTAGCCTCGTACAGCGTCGGTGGGGCGCGAGGGGTGTAATGGGTATCGAGCGGCGTTCGAATAGTTTTATGGGTTCGATTTGGCTTTCAGCCATGCAAAAGAGAGACGGTGATTGAGTGAAGTGCACTAAATGTCAAAATTAATTATTGAATGTATATACATGTAAAATGTCTATTGAATGTATACTTGCAGTTCGCTTGTAGATGAATTGCAAATTTTCGCTGCGTACTCAAGTTGATGGAGATTTTTGTGGGAATGAGAATTGCAATAGAATTGTTGTTCAGTGTAATTTTTTTTTTTTTTTTTTTTTGCTATTGTGTTGCTGATGAATTGTATTAAATTTAAAAAAGAAATTGTTAGGTGTTATAAATGTAACAAAGGGATACTCGAATAACAAGTTCAGGCCATAACTCTCCGAAGAGTACCCACATAAATTTTAAAAAGTGGCGGTGTAACTCATATTTATGATAAAATTAAATTAGAGAAAAAAAGGATAATGTAATCATATACTTTACGAATATTATAAATTTTACTGTAAGCGGGTTGTTAAAACAACCATAAAATATCTTCTTTAATTTTTTCATTTATGCATTATAAAAAACGAAATATACAGTGCGCGTTATATATATACAAAATTGAAAAAAAACCAGTGCTTTATAATACTTTTCATATTATTTTGAATTCTCCTAAGGTTTTGTATTTTAATTACCATCTTCAATTTCAAAGCTGTAAGATATAGCATCATCTCGAAAAATCAATAATTTTAAAGTACCGTCTTAAAGCTGACAGGCAAGTATCTTCAAGATTTCAAAATTAAAGCAAACAATAATTTCATAACACAAGAAAACAGAAATAAACTTTTTTCTTGAAAATAAACGATAAATAAACTACACGATATTTATCCTTGCTAGTTTCACTTACAAACCACAGTTATTATTTAAATTTCCTCCCTCGTAAACAACATACAAATCAAGGCAACTAAAATCTCCCCAGCGACAAAATCCCGGCGAGTATCGCCGCAGTAACGCACAAACTCCATCCTCCTCGGACGCGAAAAAAAAAGTTTCATGTATAAATTTCGCCGGAACGATGTAAGGCTGTAACCCCATAAAAGTCATCTCCGCCGCGTCGGCGTAAAAAGGGCGTCCTCCGGCCGTGGCGGTAGCTGCTCGCAGAGTTTCTCCCCCCTCGCCTTCGGCATTATCGGCTCGTCCCCACGACGCCCCGGCAGCCTCTCCTCCCCCGCGGCGTTACGCCGGCGTCGTCGAAAAATCCTCGCCCGCGCAATCGCAGTGTATCCATCCGCACGCGCCACCCCCCGCGCCGCTGGCTTTAATAAGACAAAACGTCTCTTCGAGTGCGCGTCCACATGAGTCATCCGGAATGCAGGCGGCCGCCTGTACAATGGCTCGATTGATGAGTTCCCGGTAGTATTTTCCGCGGCCTCCGTTGTTTCCCTCCCACGGCGGCGGTCCGAGCGCCAATTTTTTTTTTCCTCCTCCAGTCCGTCCGTTCGTGCTGTTGTCGGGCGTTTCGGCGCGCGGCGGAAAAATTGACCGCCCGTGGTCGGCTTAATGCGCGCGAAGTTGGGCAATGAACGTTTCCGCCGTCTTATGGGGCGAGTTTTCGGGCGGACCGCGATAAAGGCGAGACGCGGGTCGCTCGATGGGTTTATCGCGCCGTTCGCTGCGTAAATAGAGAGGAGCGTAATCGAACCCACGGGAGTTCGAGAGAAGTTTTTTTTTACCCTTTTTTTTTTCTTCCTTCGTCCGGGAGAGGGTGGAGTAAACATTGCCGAGGGAAAATCCATTTAATTAAGCCAATATTTGTTGGGGTTCCGCGCGCTTATGATGCACGGCGTATTTTACTGCTTTTTGCAGAAATTTATGAATCATGCGCCATTCGGATACGAGGGATTACGTTATTAATGTTAATGACTCCTTCGTTAGATTAGCTCGATATTGCGCTTCTATTACATAATTCAATAAAAGCTTTCGCATAATTTATGCGCGATAAAGTAACCGAAAACATAACACCGCGAAAGAATCAAGATAATCGATAAAGCACAATTGTACCGTATTTTTTTCGAGGTTTTATTTTCAGCTCAAATGAAAAATCGATTGTAAACAATGAATAAATCATTGTTTGATCGAACTTCATTATCTCCTTGTGTTTACAAGGCGAGATAAACATTTTTTTTTTTTTTTTTGAATCACTGCGACACCCGCTACTTGAACGTTTAAAATCGCAATAAATTCTACGCAAGGCGAAAACCAGATTGGCAATAAACCGCATATATATAACTGGCGCCAGTCGCTGAGTTACGGTGTTATTTTGCAACGGGAACGAAATATTGGCACTTGACTATTGCCACTTAGATTCGAACTACGTGCTAGATGTTTCCTTATGGTCTAAACTCCAGATGCTCCATAAGTATAAAACGTCTTGTTAACGCCGCGGGGCATTAGTTTGGAAACACTTGTGAACAGTTAGGCTATTAAAAAAGCATCAATTTTAACACCCAATCGTCCGTGCCTCTTAAAAAATCGTTAAAGACCTATAACTATATCACGCACACGCACTCCACCCAGCCTTCCATTCATTCAAAAAAAAAGCTCGCTCCCGACGGATACGTGATTCGATCCGAAAGGAAAGCACCGAATCACCGCTACCTAATCCGTGGGCATTATGGCGAAAATGGCGAGTAATATACCCCCAGCGCGGTCCGGCGAAGCTTTACCCTTTCCGCGAATAGCCGCTTCTCCCGGCGCGTCTCGATATAGAATCGCCTCGGTTAAGCTCGTCCGCAGCACAGTTCCCCGCGGGCGCATATACGAAAATGAAGACGTAAAAAAGAAGAAAAAGGTCGGCTCCGAACTGGAGGCGCGAGGAACAGCTGTTCTCGCGGGGGACATAGACACTGGGAGAGCGCTTGGCCCCGACGCGGAAAGGGACAAAAAGAGGGGAAAAAAAAGGAGAGCGATGCCGACGGGAAATCGAAGGCGAGCGCTATGTACGCGAGATATATAGTCGCCCATTGTGCGAGCGTACGAGCGCAGCCTTCACGGCCGGCCAATTTCACGGCGTCTCCGGCAGACGGTGCATGCAGGGGCCCCGGGCCCCCCTAATCATCCGGCGCGCACGAACTCGGTGTATCTTGACGCGCAAGTGCACGCGCACCACCTCACAATGGCCCGATGCGCCGCCGCCGTCCGGGGCAAAACAAAACGGCGGGCGCGCTTTCTGGCCGCTGCATGCATATGCATACGCGCGCGTGCACGCGTATATATAGGCGCTAAGTCGGGCCGCCCCCCCGGTATACACGTATGTACGGACAAACCGCCCCGCGAGCGGGAGGGGGAGAAAGTGGCGTACGTACGCCGCGGATTTAGCGTGCAAAAGGCAGCATCGCTCGCCGTGTGCGAGCGTCACACAACTCTGTGTTCCATTCGTGTGTATATGTGCGCAAGTACGTACCTCCTCGAGCGGGCGGCTGCGGTCGTTCTGCTACGCGGGTTCTCTTCCCTCTTCCGGCACACGCGCACACACGCACGCACTCTCACACACACTGGCGCGGGGACACAATCGCCGCGCCGCTGCTGGGCCGCTTTGTTTTTGTATGCACGCGACGACGGCGGGCCTCGTCTCCTCGCGGAGGCTGCTGTACGCGCTCTCCTCGACGCCGAGTCGCGAGCCTGGACACACTGGATCGCGACGGGGGAGGAGCGAGCGAGAGAGAGGGATATAGGCAGCGAGACGGTGGAGCGGCGCACGCGCGCGCGTCGCGTGTGTGTACGCGGACCTCTCCTGCGGCGGCACACGCTCGTGTCGCGAAGCGTAGCCGACACTCGACTGAGTAGCGCGAGAATAGCGCGAGCGGCGAGGCCCCCTACACTCGCGGACGCAGCTGCTGCGGGAACACTGTCCGACCGACCGGAGCTAAGGGTGGCGCCGCCACGCGGTCGGGCGGAGAGGCGCGCTGGGTCGACGGAGCTTTTCGCGGGAAATTTGAACGGGCATGTGATTGCCCACTCTTGATTTCTTTGACGGAGTTTTATATTTTTTATAGTTTTTATAAATGTAATTTATAGATATAATATTCTACTTTCTACTTATAAATATATTTTTATTCTATAATTTATAATTATATATTATACAATATAATTATATATTATATTGTATCTCCTTTTTATTGTAATTTTTAGCCCTGATGAAGATGCTAAATTAAAAGCATCGAAACGTTGGCAAGACTTAATAATAATTAAATGGTTCGTCTTGATCATTTATTTCAACCCTTCTAATTATATATTCCACTTATAAATATAAAATGTTGCTTCAGCTAGTATTTTTATTAGTAATTGAAACAGTTCTTCTTACATTTTAGAAATTTATTTGTTTTCATTAAAATTTGAATAAGATAAATATTTTAAAGTACTTCAATGTTCACAAAGGAAGAAATAAATAAAATTCTTACTCATTTTCATTATTTTAGAAAGTAATTTATTCCTTCTATACCGATAGTAGATATTTAAATATCAATTCCAACACTTTTATACAACAGTATTTTCTTGATGTTTAAAAGAATTATTATAAGGGAACTACAGCCATTAGTAATAAAAAAACCACTTCCTCTTATTACAAATTATTATTTATACTTTCGTTTGAACTTTTTATTTAATCGGATTTAATTAGATATATAATACAATCAATTATTTATGGATTATAACGTCTATTTGAATCCACTGTATTTTATTTACTTAAGTGATTCAAGAAGTAATCTGAAAAGATTAAAAATGTAATCAATTATTATTAATCATTGCAGAGATACTGTACAATATTGGTAATCCCCAGACCCTTATCAATTTATCAAGTTCGAAAAAGTTATTTCATGGGTCATTCATTCTCTTTACTTCGCATCCATTATCACACAATTTGTTGTAGATTTAAGTAGAGTAGTATGTATATGTAAGGCACAATAAATTTGTATAAAAGCATTTTATTTCTGCATGAAGCATAACAGTATCTTCGAATACCCGTATTTCGCATTACTATATCTTAACATTTTATATTAAAAATACACTCGCGTACAGATATATTAAACAGCTGTAAAAATTAACATTAAAATCTCTAAATAAAATGAACAGTATAAATGATAATCTTATTCAAAACGTAAAAGATAATAATCGTGGCGGTAAATACAACGGATAAATATCATTAAGAACCTCTGTTAAGTATATAATCTCGAAAAAACTAATGTACTTAAGATTAACGAAAAAATCTTGTTTTAATTTTTAGTTTTTGTTAATTGTTTTGTATCACTATATGTTTTTTATTAATTTATTAAAATTACTGATTAGCAAAGTTACTATTGCAATAAAATTGTATACAACGGATTTAATACCGCAGATTCATTGAAAGAAAATTATAGTAGGTATATAAACAGGGCTCTTCTCCAAATATGTGGAAAGCGCTAGAGTTTTCATTATACAAAGGCAACGGTACAATATAGGTGTAAGTATACAAAAAATCGCGAAATCACAGAACAGTGATCAATCACGCGATCATCTAAGTCAAAGGTAACTTGATACCACCAGCGGAACACATGTTTATTCAATAAATCGTGGACGGATCACTTACACAGCTAAGTAACATTAAGAATTATCTAAGAATTAAGAAGACGCCTTGCTCGCACGCGACTAATCGGCCCCCGAGCTCGCGCGCCGCGAGATAACAGCCTGGGGTCGAGCGAGTACGAGAACCGCGGACTCGCGGTACGGAATAATTTATGATGCACTTAGAATTATATGAAACAGATGTGGGTGCGTATGTGGGAGTTTAATCGACTTCGAGCTTTCGGAAGGAGCCGGAGAGGCCGCCGAGCCCCTCGACCGACGAGCACCTGTCCTTTGGCGAGATCTCGATCTGCATGTCGTCCAAAGCCTTAATCTGCTCCCTCTTTGCTCGCAGTGACTTCTTCAATTCCACTGCACGAGATGAAAAAGTTTTGTAAATTTTACGTTCAAAATTTCACTGTTAATGAGCTTTTTCATTATAAAGGTAATTACCGATCATGTCTGCGAGGGGTACTTCGCCGCCATATTCCTCGGGCAAGATTTTCGGGTCGATGGTGTTTTGCAAATCGTCTAGAGATTTATGGAGCTGAAAATTAAAGAGACGTTATTATTTATTATTACTAACGAACGAGTACGGTAATCCATAGTTTATGAACTTTAGATAGTTAATAAGTCCGTTTGTAATTTTTTCATGAATTTCTTTTATAATAGAGTTTTAATTTGAAAAAAAATTAATACGATAGTATATCTTCTTCTGTGATAATTCCTCTGTGATTCAGTTGAATGCGCGTGAGAAAGGATTTGTATGTCAAGAGCTAACAGTACAATCCTTTCATTTTTATGCACGAGAAGAGTACTTTAATTATACTTATCGCTTAAAGGAATCACATTTGATGGACATCAAGATGTTTATTTATAGATGAACACAATAATTAATTAATTACCGTATATATCAGAGACTATAGGATAAATTAAAATTTTTTTTATAATGCCAAATCGTATAGTAACAAGTTTTTCATCGGTATAGATTATATTGATTAACTTTTCAATTCAACACAATCCCTAGAGTAAGATATTTTTTAAAACTATTAAATTTACAAAATTCCATGAATTTTTTTATAAAAAGAAATCTCACCAAGACTCGCGATCGGTGTTTATCATTGAGGACGGACATTCCGAGCTCCATGAT
>JAXIUT010064424.1:2051-13372 GCA_035586675.1 Eurytoma californica
ACATTTCAAAGAGGAAGTAACTCATTCTACTTTAGAGTAGCTTGTTATTAGTTACATCTAATAAATGAAGTTTCGCACTTCATTTCAAAGTAAGAAACTATAATTACTATTTTGCACATAAAAAGATATTCTTAATATAACAAAAAGCTTAAAACTTTCTCATCAATTCCGGAATTAACTTGAATATCGAAGAATCAAGTTACAATTAAATCAATCTTTTATCAATCCCTTTTCCCTGCTTTAAATGATATTTTACGTGTTTTCGTTTTGAAATCATTCTTTATCATTGATTAAAAAAATCATCCGACATTCATTGACTGAACGGAATACAAAATCCGCCGCACACAAACCTCATTCCGGACTGGGCGCGAGAATAATATACGCGTCTGGGCCGCGTAACCGGGATCCTCAATGGCCCCTCGAATTTCTCTCTTTGCCGCGGCGGAGCGATTAATCTTACGTGGCGAGGCGTCAAAGGGAGTCAATGGGGTAATGTGCACGCGGAAGCCACGCGCGCGCGATTCATGCAGCCGCGCGGTCCAAGCTCTTTTCAGCGGATTTTTTCCGCGCGACCCACCGTCGAAGAATCCCCGCGTCGTTTTTCTTCGCCGGGCAGGAATAGAAAAAGGATATCGATAACGGGATTTCGGCTAGGAGCGATGCTCCGATTTTTTTTTCACCGCGATTGCGGCTTGATTGCGCGTTGATGAGCGAGCCCGCCGGCGAGGGGTGGGGGTACATATAGCCAACTTTAATTACGTTCATTCAAATAGGTCCTTTTAAAGGCGAGGCAGAATGGGATATTCGTTCCGGAAGCTGCATTTTTTTCCGGATTGTCTCATAATCTAGGGGGCACGGTAACTCAGCGGCGCTAGTCCCACGTTTTAATGGAGTCCCGTAATGATAGTTTTATACGCGCTGTAAATTTTCGTTCCCATTCGGCCGAGCGGCGCTTGGGAGGTTTCGAGAGGAGCATCCGCGAGCCCAAAGGGTTCGTAACTCTCGTTCATCACTAGTCGCCGTGGAGGTGGATAAAAGTCGCGCAATCGAAGCTTTACATCTGCATTCATCCCGGCGCGTACAATGAGCCATAAGCGAACGAGTGGGAGGAGGCAAGAGCGTACCGCCGGCGGCGGCCGCGACCACCCGCAAGGTGATTTTAATAATATTGATAAAATGAGAGCGAAGAAGGTGACGTGCCATTGTGATTCAAGATAATACTGATAATTTGTCTACAAAAAATTCATATCTGCTATACGTCTTATTTAAATGCCGTAATGAAATCAAAATGGAGTAAAAATTGTCGTGCAATAGAATGTTGAACTTTTAATGAATAATTAGAAAATTATTTTTCATAATAAGGTTGAAAATAAATTTAGTTTATTTCTTTCCAAACTGTGCAAAAAGTTATTCCCCCTAGTTACTGGCTTAATTCTGGAATCAACTACTGTCACGCTTCCGGTATATAGTTATGGAAATTTGTCCATGTTGTTTCCACTTTCTCGTCTTATTACTGGGCTACGCGGACTCGGCGCGATTAGATTTCCCTTAAAACTTTTGAATCGCTAAAACAAAAGGGTCTGCCTTCATATCTATTTCATATTCATGAGGTAATAGCATCCTTCTTTGCGCTTTCAATCATAAAAAAAGTTTTCGTATATCTCACCGCCACTGGAGCGAAGATAATCTTTTTCAGGGAAATTGTGTCACATACCTGGAACAAAAAAGTTACGATTAAAGAATAATTATATAAATAATTTGAATACAAAATTATCATGAATAAATTGAAAAATTAATGATATGTATATAACTCGTTTCTTGGGTACATTTACTTCAAGAGAAAACAAAAAATATCATCGTTTGTCATATAAAAATTTATATGATGTTGATTGAAGAATAATAAATATATGCTAGTTCACAAAACGCTAATACTATTTACGGAATAAAGTCCTACAGAAAATTACAATAGTTTCATATAAAACTTAGCAACAGTCAGTGAGTATTAATTATAAATCTTGTAAATTTTGTAAGAAGCTTTGGCAATGTTTCCAATAACGGAAGTGGTAGTAGATAATCTAGTGAAATCTGAAATAAGCACTGTTGTAACTTTTAACAGAACTTTTATCAGGGTAGAAGTAAAAAATTTGTATAACTTTTATAATTTTATGTCTTATTTTTTTATAGGTTCCACACTACAGTATATCATAGAACGACAGAAATGTATTGGTTATTGATTTCAGCTTCATTACAAAAGTAGTCTTCACAGCTCTGTCGAACAGAAGTTTCTTCACACTCGCGTATCGTCTACTTTTTCAACTTAAAAAATTGTTTTGCTTTCTTTCTCGACTACATTCTAATAATTAAATATTAAATTTTCAGAAGTTTTCGATATGAAATTTTTGTTTTCCGATATCGTAAGATACATACAAAGTACAAACAGTAGTTTTGCATTCGAAATGCTCGAAAACACGCCATGCCAAATGATTAACAAAAACGAATCAGGCGAAATGGCAGTTCGAGGCGAAAAAATTCCAATATCGGAGCAGCCACGTCAAAACCTAGCTCGGAACGTAAACAAAATAGTAACTACGCGCGTAAATAACGAGAAAAATTTTTCGATATATATTTCTGAGCGAGCGAAGCGCGTGAAATCCGAGTTGAAGGGTGCCTCCATTATGCCGCGTACGCTTCCTACGTGAATATCTCATGCATAAATATCAGAGGCCCGTGTTAGCATTCATAGGTGAACGGTTGACACGACACGAACAGTTGCGTGACGTTGTTTAGTTCTTGGGGGAAAATGACGAAAAGCGAACGCACCGGAGTGCGCCCCGGTGACAAGCTGCATTTAGTCACCGCACTGAGAGGATTTGAATAAATCGGTGTAGTCCCTTTTGCATTTCGTTTTTCCACGTAACGTGATTTGAGTCGTTTCCTTTTTACCCGATTTTTTCTGTGCGATCGCGTGAAACGGGAAGATAGATAGGGACGTTACAAATAAATCCTACACAAAAATACATTTTCGATGGTTTAAGGATTTAAATTTTATACAATTTAAAATTTTATTGGGATATCCTTGGGAAATTTTTTTACTGTAATAAAAGCATTTTATCAATAAAGAATTAAAAAGGGGAGTAAAAAATAATCAGCGCAGGAAATTTCTTGCGTGGGATTTTTCATGTAATTTTTACAGGATAAGCATAATTTTTATTGGAATATTGGATGACATGCATAGCTCCATAAAAATCGCCAGAATCTTTCAGCAAGATTCAGATAAAAATTACAGTGATTTACCTTAGAAATTTCTAGTATAGCTAAACCGATCCACGATTTTCGAGTAATTTTTACAGCGAACTTCACCGTAATTTCTGCAAGAACATTCTCTCAGTGTAGATTTTAATCAATGAACTAAGTTATTAACAAACCCAAATCGCAGCCAACTTATAAACACTTAAAGCCTTACGCATACGCAGATGTACAGGATAGGTATAAATATCCCTCGCATTCCATCTTCATTAATCACGTCTTAACAACGGGGTTGCTCCTCGATCAAACGGTATAAGCGATCGGTGTCCAAGAGCCCGGCGAAACAATGGGACGGGGCGTCTTCCGGCAAAAATCGAGAAGACGCTGCCCGGAACCGTACACCGCGCGCAGCCCCGAATCCATCAGGACGCATTAGCCTCGGGCGCATTGTGCGCGCGCGAATTAGACGGCGTAAGCCGAGAGGCCGGCGCGCGTCTCGCGTGACTCACGGGAAACCGGAGAGCCGCGGTGACCAGCTTCTTTCTCGCGCGCGCGCCGCTGATTTCTCCGGGGGACGCGTAACGGAGACGCCGGGCTTCCCGTCTCGGGCGACGACAACGACGGCGGCGGCCCGGCTCCCCGGGGGCTCGTTCGACGCCTCTCGCGGAAAGGGTTGACCGCGTTACCGGCTCGCTAACGGGTCGGGGGTCTTCCGAGGGGGCCACTCGCGAAATCTTTTATGAGCCCGGCTTGCGAGGTGCCATTGTTCGCCGGCGTTTCGAGGACGCTCTGATGGCAGCGGGTTATTTTTGTTGAGATAACAAAGCTTACAAGCTGGAGGATAGTTGGGGAATTGAAATTTACGGTTGCGTGCGTACTCTGCAGGTGGAAATTAAAATACTTCAAATGGACATAATGTTCTGCATCGATGAAACGCTCTTTTGAATATTATTAATATTCATTTACTAGAATGAGAATTTTGAGATAAATACTATAGTTACGAACATTATTAAAACAATTTTGGTTATACAATTAAGATGGTTCAGAAACAAATGATAATATAGCCTAAACTGAAGCTCCTTTTTATCAAACAATTGTATTGCGACGTAGTGCTTAAGTGACGGTAAAATTTTTGACCGACTTTTATTCGGATATTTAATAAACGCATAAGGAACGTAATATTGTTTTTTATCTTTCCGGTATTAATAGTATTTCCGAAGTTTATATTAATTTCCCTTTTTATTATTTGCAATTTATGTTTTCAATTTATTTTCAACATAAATAATGTCCGGAAAATTATTTCGTCACAAGGGAACAACTAGTGTAAAGTTTTAATCACTTCGCAAAATCACTAACAACTAATAACTAACAAATTGATTCAATTTCTATCAGGAACTCAATTTTTTTATTAATAGTTTTTTTAATAATCGTTGAAATAAAGACAAAGAAAGAAAAATGAATGCAAATGTTTTACACCAATATGAGAATGAATAGAAACTATGTGTTACGATATTCGACTGTATATATCCAAGATTCTAACAGAAATTACTTATGAAAACATGTTTAATGGTATCATTTAAAAACATCTTAATACTTTTGAACGATAGCATTAAAAGTCAACAATTAATTAAATAATCAATGTTTAAAAGTTAATTTATTTGACGCAGACACTTATCTTTAATGAATTTTATCGGCTCTGTCTGAATGAAAGATTGGTGCATATAATTTTTAAATCAACTTAATGAACAAAGAAAAAATTCTCTGAATAGATATACCGCAGTGAATTAACCACACAGTAATATATATCAATTTGACTCAATCGCATCATCAATTTACTAACAGCATAAAAGAAAAAAAAAATCACACAATGGCAAACTTACGTAACCGAGCGCTCGAGATATATAGCGTCGGCAATTACAGCGCGTGCGCGACAAGGAAGCCCCAATGCCGCAGAAAAAGGTTACTCGATAATAATAAAAAAAAAAAAAAAGACATCGTCGAAGGCGCATGCACTTGAAAATAATGAAATCCATGATTATTCATGCAATTTGCAAATCGAGTAATTCCGCGGCGATCTCGCCGGCCGTCATTTTTGCCGGTCGAGCGTGCAGGAATGATGGATGAAAAAGCGTCGTTCATTTACATTTTCCCGGCAATTTGCGTCGCAATCGACACCCACGAGTTTCTCACAGCTTGTCAGCGGGCCCCGCGCGACGCCCGATAAAAATGATGATTACTCGGGGAAGAGAGATACTTCGAACCCGGCGCGCGGATACACGTCTGCGCGGTGGTAATGACGATCGGGGGCGTAAATTGCGCGCCTACCGAGGGTTACCCCCTCGACCTTCTCTTCCCCCGGATATTTGCATTCTCGCGGCCCCGGCGCGGAAGGTCGCGTCATTTTTATCGTCGGATTCTGGAAATTTTTCTCCCTTTTTTCTTTTGGTAGTTGAAGAGTTTACTTAAATTGCCCTCTGATCGGTACTGAAAATGAAATGGTTCTAAAAAAGTTTCGAAATTGTCGCTGAAAGTCATTGCTAAATTCAAAATTTTCTTGTAATAAGGAAGGAGCGATTTTTTCACCATTTAATCACCATCGTCAGTACTACGTATAAGTAATATTTCAGGAAAGTATTTATCTCATATTTTTAGTAAAAAAAGTATAATAGTATTGTAAAATAAATGTATGAGTTTTACAGCTTTGATCACAAATATAAAAAATTTTAGGATACCGCATTGATAAGATCTTAATTTAGTGATTTAACGATTCAGGTGCTAATAATTATTTTTCCTTTTTAATGATATATCTTAACGAAAAAAAGTAATAGTGCTAGTTTTTTTACTTTATAATGCTACTACATTTTAAATACAATAATCTTGACACTAAAAATTATTTTTGTGTTTGTTACTTTCTGAAAATTTCACATTTCATTCAAATATTTTCTTCCGTACAGCAAGTTTCCCTATTAAAATGGTACATTTAGGTTTTCCAATTATCATTAAGCAGCTACGAAATTTCGCTTCGTACACCGCTAAATCGGGTTAGGTGAAATCTCGCCAGTTGATCGTGCAGCCCGGCAGGCGGCAAGTCAAACACGCGCTCGCGGAAATCGCTTATCGCGCTTGTTTGCCGGCACCGAAAAGTGACCCCTCGGACGAGTTACCGCTTAAATCTTAAAAATACGCAGGAGTCGGTGGGGGGGAGAGGGAAGCGGGCTGCAGTCGGCCGGGCAATTTCAGCGGGACACAGGCTAAAACCGCAGTGTGCCTGCCAATCCCCGGCGTGGGGATAAACCGCTGACTCTCCAATGCGTACGGCAAACTAACGCCCCATTATCAGCCGGCGTCCGGGCCTCGTAATTACGCCGTGGCGCACACCCACCCCTCGGAAGGGCCAATCGCGCAATCTCCGATCTCACTCGCTGATGGCGCCGGATACCTCGACCCCTGTCGCCGCGCCTCGCACCGACGGCGAAAGGAATGGAGAGCAAAGCTCGCGGGATGAATGAAGATTATATTCAAGGGAAAAAAATTCAAGGAAGAGAAAGTGGCTCGAAGTTTTGTGAATTTTTATGAAGATTAAATATGATAATAAATTTTCTGCAGTAAAACGAAATTCCAAGTAAATTCCGAATAAAATGTTTGAAAATATCTACAACAGAATTTTAACGGTATTTCAATAGTGTAATGTAATAAATTTTTGGATCCTAATATAGATTTGAGCTTACCAAAGAACTCGAAATATTGTAAATTAATTTTCATTTCAGTTAAAACGAAACTAAACGGACTAAACTCTCGAAATATAAATGGAAAGGGCAAAACAGTGGCGATTTTCATTAGCACATTTTCCAATTCACATCGATGAAACGATTTCGCGTTTACTGGAGCGTGGTTGTTGAATAGGCGAAAAATATTGGAAAAATTCTTTCATCTAAACGAGAAAAAGCAAGTCGATATCCAGCAGGAGAAATCAGTGTTCAGTGAAAATATATTAAAATATTTACGTGCGACATTTCTGAATAAGTTAATGACGATCCAGCGTAGGGCAGTCGACAGAAACGGTTTCAGGGATCGAGAGGGACAATACTTCAAAGTCTAATGGTGTACTTTGATCATAGCCGTGGGAAATGCGTATTGATGCATCTGCTGCGTTATCCGAGACCGAACTAAGCATCGTACGTCGAAAGCCGATTATCGGGCGTCAGTAACAGACGGACCACACAGCATCACCTTAACGAATAATCTTCACTGATAAATACCAAAATGCACAGTAAATATTGAAACATACTTTTTGATGAAACGCACTAAATATAATTGGTGATTGAAAAATGACCACAGTTACACGAGGAGCAGAAAAATTTGAATTTATATAACATAAAAAGGAAGCAGTTCACATTTTTATTACATCGATCGTGCTTTTCAATTTATACGTGAAATACCAAATATCACTCTTAAAATTTAATATTGTATCATCAGAATATCAATTAAAAGATACTTTATGCAAATGCCCCCACATTATCTGCAGTACCCATTATAATTAGTATTCGTAAATTGTATAGCAACTTTTGAATTTTAAACGTACTCGCGGATATAAAAGGAAATTGCGCGATGAATGCAAAGGTAATGAATGCAGTTGGTTTACATTAAGTCAATTGCAATAAAGTATTTAATTACATTCAAATTGTTGCCGGTAAATTTGTCTCTCTCTTTGTGAACAAAATGTTTAATCATAAGTTGAGGCATTATTTTCGTTGGACAAGAATTAAGCAAACTCGTTTTATCGAACATTGGACAATTTTCCCCGGGATAAATTCGATCGTTGAGTCAAGCCAGTCGAAATTCTATTGATTTTTGCTTTAAACATAAAATCTCTCACTTCAGCGAATTTATAATTCTGGACAATATCATACAAAATTCGGAAATAAAAATAATAGCGTGGATTTTAAAGCGTGGAAATAAAAATAATAGCGTGGATTTTAAAGCGTGGAAATAAAAATAATAGCGTGGATTTTAAAGCCAGCAAAATTTAAACTTTAATTCTCGTTAAGATCTCCGTGAAAATTTCAGGAATAAATATAACTGTTGAACGGTTTGTCATTCTGAAATTTTTTGCGGGCAAATAATCTTCATAATTTTCACGGCGAATCTCACAAAAATTACCGTAATTTTCACTAAACTTAAAATGAAAAATATCTAAGTTTGTCGTCTATCGAGTCGTCTATGATTCCCCAAATTTCTGCGAGTACCCCAAAGCTTTACGATGGCTAATAAGCAGCGCAGAAACGGCGACTGTGTCTAAGATAGCGGAAGCATAAAGCTCGACAGAGAGAATCGGTTCAGCTCCCGTATAGCTTAGGGAATCTCGGCTGGTGTTTATTTAGCAAAGTATGCAAATCCGATTAGGACAAAGCCGGTCGAAGTGTTACGGGGACTTTGGGTAATCGCTCGGACGGACGCTAATCGAGCCCGAAGGTCGCGCATAATTAGCTTGACTCACTGGCGCGCGAGCCTCGGCTCTCGAGCGGCGCGACAATTGAAACGTGCGCCTCGGGTCGGCGAGACCGACGACGGGCACGCTCGGACCGCCTTTTTCAGAGTGACAAATTGTACCGAGGCTGCCGAGATCGTTATCGCGCCGTGTCGCTGACTTTTCCTTGTTCACCGGCGCAAAGAATCACACGAGCCGAATGTCATTGAGGCTTGTATGCGCATTTTGGATGATTACAGCGAGAACTGACAATGATTAAATAGTATTTTATTTTATTGCAGTAGGGAAAAGCCTTAATTCGCATTTCGCCTTTATTCGAAAATGGTTTTTTTTTTGTCAACAGGTTCATAATTTAGTCGTGTACAAAGTAATTGGAGAGTACTCTTTAAATGTGGAAGAGTGAAATATCTCAGGATCTTAGGCAGGCTCAGTTTTTTCTGAAAAACAGTTCACTCGAATGAAGTTATTTGGGAAATTTTTACTTTTCTGAATTATGAGAACAAATCTTAAATACGGAAGCAACGATGAGAAATTATCTTGGTAATAAAGGCAAAAAGCAAAAAGTTCTATTTTAACTTTTAATTTTTAAAACACTAGAGTAAAGTTAACTCCAAAATCTGATTAACTTATGATTTTTCAGGAGTTTTTCAGATCCTAGACAAATTTATTTCACTCTGGTACTCTAAAAACAGCAAATTAAAATAGATCTTTTTTAAAATGTGTTAGTATTTCACCCTGGTAAAACCTCGAGCAGGACACTGATTTCAATCGAATCAAAACTAAAACGTACATTTTTACATCGTTACTACAGAAAAAAGCTTTCAAAATAATCTAAACACCTTCAAGAGCTTTTTTAATGTCCTTTTACGAAAAAGTTTCTTGGAAGCACAAAAAAAGTAGTTGCGCGCCTTTGCCGGAAATCTGCAAAAACACTCACAATGGAAACAAACAAAACCAAACTATTTCCAAGCAACGTGAACCTTGACCCATCGGAAATAAACGATCTCAAAATGTATTCCATTTAAACGCACTGCTTTGCAGTCCACGTGACCGTCACGGGGGGACAGAGGCCAGTCCAGTCGGTCGCCTTTTCGAGAGCGAGGTCTCGGCATTCGAATTTAAGGTCGCCGCGTACACGCAGAGGTTTTTCTCGCGCGATAGCAAATTTATACGAGCCGCGGCGTGGGCGGCGAATACCCGAAGTGGATTCGGAGGTTGAGGCGCGCATCGCGCCCGGCCGCACATATTTATCGCGGCGGCCACGCGTGTGGGCTCGTTTTAAAAGGGACCGCTCGGACGCAGCCTCGCGTTTAATTATTATTCAAGCGCGCTTCATTTGTTTTTTCGCCGTTTTTCGCCGCGAACGGAGACAAAAATATGTGTTTTTTTGCTGACTTTTTCACGTCGAGTACGTCAGGATTATTTTAAAACTCGAGTGTATGCATCTGCCGCTCGTATAATAGAGGAGTGATCGATACGAATTAAATTATACAGTCTGTATTATAAAGTTCATTGAATTGTGTTGTGGAGGCTGATTTCCATCGAGCGCCTTCGGTGAAAACCTTGAATTTATACGCGCACTGAAAGTGAACTTGAACCTTTCGTGAACGATAAATTATTTTAATTTATGAAAATATAAAGGCGCGGTCGTTAAAGCAATTACAGTTTAATGTTTTTGATTAAGTGGCACACTTCCGTAAAGAGCCTGCAATAATAATATGTAAACACATAACCATTTGCTCATAATGTTTTCTTTTTTCATAAAAATTTGTATTTTAGTAAAAAAATTCTTTGTTTATTTTTATCAAAAGAAACGAGAGTAAAAATAATAATCTTTTTATAGATCGTTTTTCCATTAATAATTGATTACCTATAGCATATTTACTAGAACTCTATTGTAATTGAATGAAATGTATGAAAAATCATTCCATTCATGCGAAAACACTAGAGAATAAATCTTGTTGCCATTACTTCACTTTTCAAATTTTACAGACGGCAATTTCCTATTTCATCCTCTGCGCTCTACCCGACCGCTGCAGTTTTACCGTAAATCGATTATGAAGTTGAATTTGTGCTCGTCTTTTTGAAAAAAAAGAGAGAGAAAGGCACGGCTCAAGTCGAAATCGCAAAGAACCGCACCGAAAAAGGCTCGCCCCATCGGCAACGAAATGTACACCTGTCGGGCGGACGCGGGTACATGCACCGGCAATGCAGGCGGCAGTCGCTCGGAAAGGCTTTGATCCGACGGAGGCGTTTCGCGGATGGCTGGGCTCGCGCTTTGACGGGGGTCGCTTCGAGAGTTTGTTAAAACGTAGCGAGACGCGCGCGAGTCGGTATATTGATGTGCGACGAGGGGCGCGGGCGGGGGCTGTCTCGACTGCGGCTCGTTGCTTTTGCGGAACTTTTAAATGTGTTCGACGACTAATTTTTTCCAGCTTGTTTTATTTGAATTTGTTTAATTAATAGTTGGGAATTGGAATGCTTTTACTAGCAGTTTATACGCGATTTTTTTTTATTTTAAAGGGAAGAGTTTAATTTAATTAGAATTTTTTAAACAAGTTTACTTACACTGAGAAAAATGTTTCAG